>LUCW03001489.1:17500-20000 GCA_001586965.3 Sphaeroforma sirkka | reverse complement strand
TACATATTGTATATATATATATATATATATATATATATATATATATATATATATATATATATATATATATATATATATATATATATATATATATATATATATATATATATATATATATATATATATATATATATATATATATATATATATATATACATTTAATCAAATAGAGCATCGGTTCGAATAGACATTGAAATAGCGTATACATACAAGTACAACAAATGAAGGTTAGTCAAGGAATGCACTGTTGCCAAACAAAACGATTACCACAAATAAAATAAAGGGTATGCTGGGTCCTACGAGACATAGCTATCATCAGACAAGGCGAATTTTAAACCACGTCAGGAGTGTAAAAATAATACATGCACACATCCTGAGAAGAAGCTCTTGTTGTCTCCCGAAAGGCTTCTTGATAACGCTACACAGACACTGCAATTGTATAGCACGTACACACACACATATATATATATATAGCAGGGATCGCTATGTCGATAAGTCAAAGCACTCACAATCTTACGTCGACCGACGAATGCGTGCCACATTGAGATGGTCTTTCATACAAACATAGCTTTCGGATCGGATATCGAATCTACGGTATGGCGATATTCTCAGACGAGTTTATATTTTTACGTGGATTGAAGTTTCTGGTATTGTTTTGTATGCAATACTGAAATATACTTATCGATGAAATTATCTGAATAAAGTTGTTCTCATATCCTTATAGTATCCAATACATTAAGCCTTTTCATATAAATTAATGTCGTAAATGATACTGACTTGCTTATCGACCAAATATGCGGTATGTAGATGTCCATATACATCTTTTGATACGTATTAATATTGTATACTAACTGACATGTATAATGATCAAATGTATGATACGAAGAAGTCATTATATTTGTATACTTATACATAGATTGAAAATTTTTGATACACATTAATGTTGTATACAATAGTGACTAAACGATTGAGCCGACCTAGATATAAAGATATTATACAAATTAATTGATTACATAACTTTCAATTCGATAAACTATTTCCAATACATATCAATATTGTATTGACAGAACCAACTTACTTATAACGCGATTCTTGATGATGCTTGAATCCACATCTTTCGGACGCGTGTAGGTGCGTATGCGGGTGGGAGTCGCGTTCTCCTCCTGGTGTTGGAATGCTGGATAGCGTGACATTGCTCACGAGCTGAATCTATGTGTGCAAGTTCGTATTCTCACCCATGAGCTCTCAACGTTCAATCTATATGTATGACTGTATATTGTATATGCATGGGTGTATATGTGTATTATATACTGTTGACCAGTGAGCTGAATGGTCGTAGTAAGGTATGCCTCTAATGTAATATATAAATAGCACTCATTGATTGAGCGAGTGGCAGAGGCAAATGATATTGTTTATATCATGTATTTAAAAATAATAGACACTAGGCAGTCATGGAATTCCGTTGCAAAAAGTTGTGCCTTCCCGCCAAAATCTTTCAATCAGCATCTGTTGTACCCGAGTCAGTGTTGTTGGCTTTTTTAAAAGCGTTTAAATTACGTTAAAGAATCAAACGCTGTACATACATACATACTTCAAAAATTAACGTATTTAACGGGGTTGGCTTTCTAATACGTTTATATAAATACGTTAAAAATCAAATACTGTAATGTACTAAAATTAACGTATAAACGGTTTGCGTTGCTCAGGTATGCATTAAAAAAATATAGAGGTGCAATTTTAAAGCAATCAGCATATAGAACAACAAAACTTGAAAAATCCGGTCTCCATGTTGGTTCAGATGATGCGGATACCAATATACCGTTCATGCGCTCTATGCCCCTATGTAGTTCTTTAAAATACTGGGAGAGGAGGGTTTGTTCTCGTGCCTAACAAATCATTTAAGGAGGTACAAAGCTGCAAAATTTAGGATGCACGAGTTACATCTAGAAGTATCTGATAGGTTATTATACAATAACTCTTGATTTCCTATGAATGCACTGATAATTTATAGGATATAATGCACTCTTTACACATTTATATACCAAGGTTCTACTTGTTGGAGTTCGATTTTTATGACTGTCATAACCAACCGACATTTGGTGTATGAAAACGCTCGTCGGGGACTCTCTTGTATTTTTTTCCGAAGAGAATTTATATATAAAAGGCTCTTTCCATCCCATACTATCACAACCACTGAAACCGGGTGGTAGCTTGAGAATATATTTGATATACTAAGAACGCTTTCCCCATTGTTTCTTTAAAATATGTATCTGTTACCGTCGTTTTTTGGCACCTGTAATGGAATCCAAGAATGGGTTGCTTTCGCTTTTGGCATATAATCAGGAAAGTATATATGAATTTGTGCGTTTTAGTTCACAGTGCAGGTATATATAGGTTTTGATAATAGTTTAGTGAATTGATGTTTTAGTCTAAACCTGCAGATGCTGCTGAATCATTTTAGTCGACCTATCAAACTCCAACAATGCGGCAAATTCCACAG
>LUCW03001489.1:0-12500 GCA_001586965.3 Sphaeroforma sirkka | reverse complement strand
TTCTTATTGGACACTTCCGTTTGTCTCTTATACGTGCGCATCATACGAATCCTCTATGTACATGTATATCTGATGATATGATCATTTGCCTATACTTTGATCATCATACGAATCCTCTATGTACATGTATATATGATGTAATGAACATTTGTCTATACTTTGATCATCATACGCTCCCTCTACGTACATATATATCTGATGATTTGACTACACTTCGACCATCAGGGTGCTAAGGCCATGATTATGATGAAGATCATGCCAGACTTTATCTATTCCAAGTGCGCTGAGTACTTCGATAAGCTCTACGGAGAATACGGCACACGAAGTGTCATAGATGTCATGAAGGAGTGCGGACTCTCTGATGAAACGATTGGCATGGTATGTATGTGCGTAGTGTACTTAGCTAAATACACAAACAAACACACACACACACACACACACACACACACACACACACACATATATATATATATATATATATATATATATATATATATATATATATATATATATATATATATATATATATCATCTATATCATCTATATACATCTATGTATCTATATATGAATGTAATATATATTTAGATACATATGCATATACATAGACATACATGCATACATAGGCTTGGATGATTTGTGTGCGTGAATTATCACTGATATTGCTATAGAGCTCTCCGATAAAACAGTCACATTGAGTAGTGTCTATGTGGGTGTGTCGCATGTAATCTTCTTAAGCCAACTTAACTGACTGCGTATCTAGTTGGGTGAAAGCATCCGCACAATGCGAGCGTGTTTATGTGTCTCGTGAAGTCTTTTTGTTCAGCCGAGAAGTCAGTCTACATCACCGCGATGCATTCATACGGGGACAAACACATACATGGCGCTCAAGGAAGCGCCGTGTATTCCATCAGGCGTGAGATATTTCATTCACGTGTGTGTTTGATAAAGTAGGTAACATTCGTTTCATGGAGTGTATGTGCCAACATTCAGCGATGATGAGTTTGGTTGCTAAGGGGATTGTCTGCTGTATTCTCCGAGACACTCACACCCACCCGGCTCGCCAATCAAATCACTTGTAGAGTGTTCGTGTTGTGCTGCTTTCATATAAAGCCCCAATATAGCATCTGTCCGCCCACACAAATGTCCGTATAGTGCTCGTGTCTTGGTGCTTTCATATAAAGCCTGAGTATATCATCTTTTAAAGCCTTGAGTATATCATCTTTTAAAGCCTGAGTATATCAATTTTTATAGTGCTCGTGTCTTGGTGCTTTCATATAAAGCCTGAGTATATCATCTTTTAAAGCCTTGAGTATATCATCTTTTAAAGCCTGAGTATATCAATTTTTAAAGCCTGAGTATATCAATTTTTAAAGCCTGAGTATATCAATTTTTAAAGCTTACTTATAGCATAATTTGGACTAAACAATATCCGAAGTAGCTCAGATGGGAGAGCATTCGACTGAAGATCGAAAGGCACCAAGATCGATACTTGGCTTCGGCAGAATTTTTTTTTGAAAGTCCGGTTTTTTTTTTCCATCGTTGCGTAATAGCTCTAAGCAAATGAACGACTGTGTGCAGTTATTTGACCTCCTATACAGCAAACATGACCCCCCAGAGATTTGAATTGTCGGTCATGAGTAGTCAATATTTGTCAACCAAAATATATGCCAGGTAGAAGTGTGAGCCTTCAGACAGCAGACATGAGCCATATACCAGCAGACCATGTAGTATCCGTCTTAGACTTGCAATCAACGAGTAGTCAATGTTCCTCAACCATAATATATTCCGGGTAGAAGTGTATTGCTCGGTATACATACGCCTATAAAATGTGACCAGGCCCGCTATATGACTATATATCGTCAAGGACGGCTGTATATAGTAAGTATCATCATTTGCTTCAGTGTGTGTGTATTTTACCTGGATTTATCCTCAACATATACACGCCAGCACCATTGCACAAAGGGTTCTACCTACCCTTACTATATCAAACAACCTTTATACCATCACGCGAACATAAAGACGTGCTAAGAGTCTCTCTACTTGCCCGTTTCAGCTCACCTACAACTGGGGCGACTTCGGAACGCTGCCGTCCAAAGCACCGTTTCTTCTGCACGCTTTGCATATCATGCATTGGATGAAGGGCGGATGGTTCCCAGTGCATGGACCAGGTATTGGTGTTCATGCGAGCGATTTATAGCTGTCACGCGTGGATACACATATGCATGCATATGTAGCCATACTTGAATTTCCCAATGCATGGACCAGGTATTGGTTTTAGCTGTCATGTGTGGATATACATATGTATGCATATGTAGCTATACTTGAGGTTCACTGCTTTTTGCCCTCCCCCACCCTTCTATACTCTCGCTCCCCCCCTTACTCCCTTAAGATTGGGTACCTCGTTTGGGGGCAGGGGAAAAGCCTGTGGTATACTTTTCGAACCCGAAAGCGTTGAGTATGTGAGCTTCCTTCTGCTATTGAAGAAATACGCTTTTAAAGTTTCCGTTCAAATTTTTACCAGTTGTATACATTGAAGTTGCGTTTCTTTCTCATGTTGTGCATGTCTTCTATTGTAGGAAAGGAAAGCATAAAATTATGACAACCTGTTCTATTCTCAATATGAAACTCTGTGCATAGCCCACTACAGTAGAGTATAAACAGATAGGGTGTAGATGATCTAGGCGTGGTGTGTAATCATAGCTCGTGGATAGTCTAACGACCTTCAATGCGCAGTAAAGTAAAATACTGACTGCGTGCTGTGGGAATGTGGTTCGGCTATCTAGAGCATGGATACCATTAAGCTGTGATGTAGAAGTAGGTGTTGTCTTTGCAAACGGCTCGGGTTAGGTTGCATATGCGATATTCGCTGAAGGGTTTAGAGTTTTCAACCCTTGTATATACAGGCCATGTTTTAGGCGGTTTAGGGTTTAGGGTTCTGCACACACCTTAATACAGGCACACACGTACATCGGTGCTCCATACACCCACTGATTATGCACTGTGCCTTATGCCGGTTCGTATGTTCCCTTATGTATACTCTGTACACCACTGATCAAGCACTACGCCCTCGCCCGACTACACAGAACAAATCGCGATCACCATCCTGCCCACCATTGAGAAGTCTGGCGGCAAATGCTTTGTCAACGCTCGAGTGTCTGAGATTGTGCTTGATAAGAGTGGGGGGGGGTGGAGGGCGTGCTCATGAACAAGGGTCTCTTCATACCCACCACTAGGGTTGTCTCCGGAGTGGGGGCGTATAACACGTACACCAAGCTGCTCAGTGACAAGGCCACACTACCACCCCAGGTGAGTAGATTGGGTAAAGGCGGTAGTATCCGTGGGTGTTGGGTGTTAGGTGTGTATGTACACGTGTTGTAACTTGTTGTTGTGTATGTGCACTTGTTGTAACTTGCTGTTGGGAATAGAGTCTGTGGTGGAGTTGCCTGGCATCTCAGTAGCCAAGACTGTACCTGGAATTTGGTCATGCAACAGAATACCTGCGTCATGCCCCCGCAGTAAACGGTCAAGACTACCACCCCAGATGAGATGTTCTTGTACATTCGTGGCATCATTGTGTGCTGTGCGTGTACTGTTGTATGTATTGAAGTATATGTGAACCCTAATGTTTGTGCCCTCTATGTGTACTGTTGTACGTGTTGTAGGTATGTTGGGCGAAGTAGTTTTTTAATTTTATTTTTTGCATTTGGAGCTCGCCATACATACAATCAAGGTCGTACAGAAAACGGGGGCAAAAGGAGTCCAACCCACACAGCTCAAGTACAGGGCGTTATAATGTCTGAAACTTACGAGATAATGGCTTTGGACAGGCGCGTAGAACAAATTTGGTGTCTGTGTTGTACGGTTACACGAGCAATTGCTTTGATTCAATAATTCTTTTCCTTCATTGGAATAGGCGCATACAGCTATCGCGCGAGGGTATGAGATATATCGTATAGGGGCCGTGGAGAACTACTTACACAATACAATAAGATGCACCCAAACTACTTGCACTATAAAACAAGGTGCACCCAAACTACCTACACAATACAATAAGGTGCACCTCAACTGCACCACTCCAACCATTGCTGTCCTTCCCAAATACACGGGGCGTTTAACCAACCAAAATCAACTCAAAAACACCACACAGATCCGAGAGACCCGCAACGCCCTGACCTCGCAAGAGCTGCCTCTGGGCGGTACCATGATGTCACTCTTCGTCGGGTTGGAAGGGACTGTGGAGAGTCTGGAGGTGCCCAAGCACAACAAGTGGGTATTCCCGACTTGGGATCACGACGCAAACCAGAAACGCCAGGATGACGAGGGCCTGGACGCACCTTTTCCGATCGTGTAAGTGTGTGTTGCTGTTGCGAGGTTAGGGGGAGGCGTTTGCTGATGGATGTGTCCGTACCCCCGCGGTGTTGATGATTTTAGTTTGATATTCGATGGCCATGATCAGATAGGCAATGCATGTGCTCCATACACACTTTGTGTGGATGTATCAAGCATACTGCGGTTAGGCTATCTCGGTTCCCGTGCACTAGGAATGAGGCGATGTGCCGGGCAGGTCATAATCCTTGTACTCTTGATCCATAGGTGAACTACAGTCGTTCATCAGAATACGACTACTCGATAACACAAGGATGCGCCTATTGCGCTCAATACACAGACCACAGATCCTCACATGTGTGTCCTTAACTGTGCATTACCATGTATCGGTACTGTCTCGTCTTGAATACTCTCCGTTTCATGTCTCTATCTGTGAACTACTAATGGTAATACATGTACGTACCCTGAATACTTGCAGGTATCTTTCCTTCTCGTGTGCGAAGGATCCCAAGTGGGCTGAAAAGTACCCCGACACCTGCGTCGCGGAAGTGCTGGCACCCATCCCATATAGGTATGATGAAATGTTGTCACATGGCTGATCCAAAGCACTGTATATATAAGATTGATTTGCATTCTGTTGATTCGAGGTGTAGATTTTGAGGATATTTAGCTGGCTCACGTACATGCATGCCTGTTATTATAATTGTACAATGAAGTAAGACCGCCTCGGTAGGAAGGTTGACATGGTAGAAATAAGCTGCAGTCACTCAAACCGTACATCGCGTTGTGTTCACCTTTTCAAGCATGTTCGAAGAGTTCGAGAAGTCCGTACACAAGAAACGAAACGACAGCTACGACGCGCTCAAGGAGGTGTTCCAGGAAAAGATGATGGATGGATGTTGTGTACAAGCGCTTGCCTCAGTTTAAGGGCAAGGTTAAGTATGTGAACCTCGGATCCCCCTCACCAATAACCACTACTACAACACACAAAGGGGAGGTGTACGCTTTGGACCACTCGCTGACACGCTTCTCCGTGCACAACCAGAAGAACAGACTGCGGCCGACTACCGAGATCAGGGGCTTGTATCTGACGGGACAGGATGTATTCATGTGTGGCATTATGACGGCCATGTATTCCGGCGTTATGACTGTAGCTAGCATGTCCTGGATGGCTTTGTTCAAGAACCTAGATATTCTGCTGCGCAGGGTTCCGTCCGTGTACGGTGAGACGCGAATGAAATCGGGCGGGAACGAGTATGGTGTGCTGAAGGATAGTGCCGTGTTCAAGATACTAATGGTGGTAATCTTCGCTATGCTGTTTCGGGCGCTTCTCGTAGGGTAGGGAGATAAAATATCAATGTGAGCAATACATTCATATTCTATCTGTATTTATCTAATTTGGCTTGCATTGATTGCTAGTCTTTAATTGACTTATAAGATTTCAAAAAAAAAACGACCACGATTCACAAGTATTATGTTTACGCACACAGATTACTCGGATGTTTCCCAAATATCTTCAATACGAGTACTGGCAAGCTACAATATACGTGCATGATGAAAATATATTGAAATGCATTGTATTTTATCATCTCTGTTAACTCAGTTGGTTAGAGTGCGGACCTAATAAGTCCGAAGTCACCAGTTCGAGCCTGGTACGGAGAATAATTTTCAATATTATTTGGAGCGGCAATTTTAATTTCAGAGCGGTATAATATATTTCTTCAAATATGTATATGTAATGGAAACACAGCCCTCTAAAAAAGACAGGAAAGCACTTTCTCAATTTGTATCGTATTTGTATCCATAAGTAATGTTGCTACAAATGTATCTATCTGCCTTCCAGTTTTATTATTAGGGTCGTTCTTAACGACAAGGTAAAGGTGCCACCTCATGTCGGAAGCAAGTGACTACACAAAGCCACCACCACTTTAGTCTTAATATGTACCAATGGCCTCCAATGTAATCGTCACTAGACCTTTATCTATTGACTATCATTGTATTGTACTAGCTCTGCAGGTGCGCTGTCCATTCGTTAAGTGCTTGATATCGCGCAAGCCACCCTTTATTTTAGCTGCTGTGTTGTCTATTCGTTAACCGAGCCTCGCATTAACTCTTGGTGATAATGCGAAGCGTCGTACTAAATTATTAAATTATCGCATATTCCCAACGTGAGGTGGTCAGCATTTTTTCTACATGACGAGAGGTGACTACCCGTTTGATGACAGCGGATACTATTCGTTTGCAGCTTTTGCGCAATTTAGGCGGGTTTTCGGCCATGAAGTACTTTAGGTCAACTTCAATGTTTGCATTGTCTTTCAGATGCGATCCATCATATTCATCGTCGTGGCCAATGTCTACAGGTAGGATTGTAGCGCCCAGACAGTCTACGACCCGTATCTGCTGTGAGTTGCTGGATGGATGATACGTATATGTCCAAGAACTACCACTATGAAAGCTTCCAATGTGATCTCGGAGGTCAACACCACTACACTCTTGTGTGGGCATTACCATTTCTGACCCGTGCATAACCTTCAACATTTTTGAGGGCATTGTACAGGATTGACTTGGGTGTCCAAGTCTGCTTGCGAAGTCTTGATCGGCTTCAATGCGACAGCGCACAGGAGGACTCGGATTGGTCATCACTGGTTGACTTGAGGATTGCTTACCTTTGTGTTTTTTAATCTGCATCCTTCACTCTAGTCGCCAATGGATGAGTGTAGAAAAAAATAACCTGTGAGAGGGATATGTGTTGAAGAAAAAAAGCCATGTCAGAATGAAATATTATGAATGTACAACAAGAGAAGAGCTATATACGCCTCCATCGAATTTAATATTCTTACAGCCAGTTGGAGGCGCGCAAGTATTGAGGTAAATATTTATTTTTTGCAAATTACAGGCTCTCCAGTCTCCGCAATAAGCCGCTATTGCGGCATATTGCGGCATCTACTATCCTCTTATCCTCTACTAGTTTTTTAGAGTGACTGCTCAAAAAACTATAGAGAGTAGGGGAGAGTGAAGACCGACTCATCACATTTCACATAGCACTGATAGCAGTCTTATGAATCTACTCGCATTTTAAAGGCATTCCGACGGCCTAATCAGTTGATCACAGGAAACACCGACACAGTGTGAGTATGTCTGAGACTGTCAGACTGTGAGTGTGTGTCAGTGATCCACTGATCCCTGACCTTGGGGCTTGGCCGCTTGGGCCTTAGGCCTGTCGGTTCGACGGGCTTCCGGCTTCACTACTCTTGTGAACACAAGAGTGTTGACAACAAGAGAGAGAGAATGACAACCGACACTACTGCAAGAAGTCTGCAACCGGGTTTCGCCGTTTCGGTATTTTGTTCGTTTTGTTTCCTAAAAATAAATAAAAAATCTTGAAGCTGGTCCACAGGTCCAGTGGTCAAGAACGTAGATCACGATTTTATTATTTATAAAATTAGAAACTATGGTATGGTGCCATATACGAATCTTCCAGATTATTTGACGGGCGCTAAAAAGTGAAAAAAATTAATTCATTATCTGTTTATGCTGTCTCCTATGAACTTCGTCTTGGCATGTGTTACTGTGAGGCTGTGAGAGTGTGAAGTTGTGAACTGTGAAGACTGAAGTCGTATAGTATTTTTATGAACTTAATAAAGTTGTAAAATGTATACTCTTGTTGTGAATGACAGACATTTCCAATAAAAATGGACCAATTGAACACTAGTGTTTCCCCTGTTGATATTTCATTTTTAATACTGTACATAGTAACCACTACGTCTACTAACCAACTGATCATGGCTGCATGGCACCATGGCCTGTTAAGAAGCCATGAGACATGAACAGAACCAATGAATATGATGCATTAAAAAAGTACTAGAGAGAGTTTTTGCCCAATATGTCGCATGTATATCGCACATTCTAGTGATTTGACTGATAGCGATTCAGTGATTTCACACGCGATATTAATCTGATTTCTGAAGCCTCCAGCTTCTAAAGGCCTAGAGTAGCATAGTTGTCGCTATCATGCGAGGTGAATACGGTTTTGGACTACATGCATACTCTCTCTCTCTCTTTCTCCATAGTAGAGCTAAAGAGAGTCTCTCTACTAGTAGAGTCTCTCTCTACTACTAGAGAAAAGTAGGATAGAGAGAGTGTGTGTCTAGTTTCTGTCTACTAGAGTAGACTCTCTACGTAGCCAGTACATAGGTACCACTAGTACAGAGAGAGAGCAGTAAATACAGTTATCTTACTATCACATAGAATCACTATTATCCAGTTCTATCAGATATATATTTATAATATTGTATCATTTGTATTACAAACGACAAACGGCAAACTACGAGTACTGTTTCAAGACTTCGAAGTTCGAGCATCTCTCGAGATGTGCACAGTCAGTATCTCTCGAGATGTGCACAGCCAGCATCTCTCGAGATGTGCACAGTCTAGCATCTCTCGAGATGTGCACAGTCAGCATCTCTCGAGATATGCACAGTCAGTATCTCTCGAGATGTGTACAGGCAGTCGACAGTTTGTCACTCGACACTCGACACTGTCAGTCACTGCACAGTGCACAGTACACTCTACTACTGGGTACTGAGGCAGTGAGTGAGTACTGACTACTCACTAATGACTACTCGGACTTCAGTCTTATGTAGAGAGTTGAGAGTTGGGTAGTTGAGCTACTCAGTAAAATATCTCTTAAAAGTATGCGTTGTTGACAAATTAGAGTGCACCGATATACCAACGTATTTGCGCTCATACAGACTCGGGGCCTTGTTTTGTATTTTATTGGCACAAAATTAAGCAAACTTAAGAGTATATATAGTTATTTTTTTTATAAGAAGAAAAAAACTATTTTCACAAGAGGAAATAAACACACCATTTTTGAAGAAGGGTGGTCAGACGCCGCCACGCCGTCAGTTGATCACTCTGGAGTCTGGTCCCGGGGGCCTGGGACCTCTCACGTCCCTTGAGTGGTGGCCGGTGGGGTGTAGCTGGCTCTCTGGCGGTCTTTGAGACCGAGAGTCTGGACTCCACTAAATTTTGGACTTGGAATTTTGGTTTGGACTTTGGAATCCATGGCGCATGCGGTCTGCTTTCTGAAATCTCCAATCCTGTGTGGTGGAAAAAAAAAAAAACGGAAAAATATCGCAGACTCTCGGACTCGGAGTCGCAACATATTTATTTATGTTTGCTTTTGTTTTTTAATATATATTTTTATAAAATAAAAATATTAGTAAACATTTGTTTTTTATGTTAGCCTTCAATTTTTTATTAGTCCTTTGAGACTTCGAGACTCGAGTCTTTGACGGTTCGACCTCGCTTGTTTTAGATCATGAAGCCTACTAAATCAGACAAATGGTTCAATATATATATATATATATATATATATATATATATAGCATTTTTGTATTTAGTATATAACTCTTTTTTTAAGAAAGAGAGAGTCAATGACAGTAAACAATTGACTCGTCTCTTCTTTGTTTTTGTTTTGTTTGTTTTAAAAAAAACCCCAAAAACAATATATATTGTTTTGGTTTTTTTTTAAAACAAACAAAACAAAAAACAAAGAAGAGACTGAGTCAATTGTTTACTGTCATTGACTCTCTTTTCTTTAAAAAGAGTTATACACAAATACAAAATGCTCAATTGTTTTTTTTAGTGATCACTCTATTTTTCAAGCACGCAGAAATGAACAAACCTTTTTTCAATCAAAATGTGTGTAGGACAATATACAAATCTCTAAATAAAGAATCATGCAAGTATTTATTGTTAAAAGCACTTCTGATTGGGAAAAAAGCTTCAAGGCTTTAGTCTGAACTCAATCTGTTAATGGTATACAGAATAAAAGTTGAACGGAAACTTATACTGATTCGGGTTGATAACGTTAGAAAGTTTTCACAGGTCACAATAGAAAACGAAATTCTCAAATTTGCACTCAACATGTAAACCTAAATTCTAACGAAATGGACTATATGGCAAGTATAGACCAATGAATATCTCGACTGACAGGCCCGCCCGCCGGGTTTAAGACAAATTGATGGCCTGAAAATTGCACCACTTCAAATTTCATAGGGCTATATAATGAATAAAAGCTGAACGGAAACGTTTACTGATTCATTTTGAAAAAGTTAAAACGGGAACGTTAGGTTTTAGTGCCATACTAGATACTTGCATAGCAACCTTCGCTTTGGAATGCAAGAATCTTAGAACCGCGTATTTCCGCATGATTGTTATTATTTTGAAACAATACAAAAAAAAAAAAATACACTTTACTGTTCCGGATTTACGGTGACATTGACTATACGACGCCCGTCACTATAAAATTAGTATCGGTCCAAAACCGCATCCGGTCCATTCGCAAAGGTAGGGTCGATATTTATGGGCCCACGGGCCACGGAAGGCGACTATGGCCCAAATACCGAACTATTAAGCGTGTACACTTCCAATGTTTTGTTAAACCTGTAAGCGTGAATTCGTGGATCCATACTTCTGAATATTATAAAATATCGTTACATAGCCTTAAATTATACAAAAGAAAAGAGGGCTATGTAAAATATGATCGGTTGGTTTGCACAATTGCACTGTAGTTCAACAATGTAAACATTATATTTACAAATATGTGCTACTGGAAGGCAAACCGCGAAGCCGGAAGGAAGTTCCGCAGTTGGAAGACGGAAGCCAGAACTTCGGAAGGCAGCAGCCAACAGGGGTAAAAGCGCTTGGGTCTTGGGCTCTTGGCAGTGCAGTACAGTGAGCAGTCACTGGTTCCTGTAGTGTGCACTGTGCAGTTGTGCATTGTGTAGTTGTGCATTGTGCACAGGTCTCATATTTAATCGATTATGAGTTTATAAAACGAATAGATTCTAATGCGTTAGCGCTAACTGTCTAACGTGTTCGGCTTTTTGCTCGACTAGTATACGATTAATAGTCTAAGACTAAATAACGTTTTTTGCCTGCTGTTCGACAAATTTGAGCCAGGTATACGTTACATGTATACTTTTTTGCAACGTGCAGAAAAGATTACTTTAGCGTTAAACGTTACCGTGGGGTATCGGTGTCGACTGAGTGTATATACATCATGTACAGATGTATTCATAATGTAGCACACATTTATACATAGTCTCCGTGGCCGCTATGGCGCCGCCACGGCGCAAGGCTCCATGTGCCTGGGGCCCGGCTTTGTGGAACTGCGGGATTGTGGGAGTCTGACAGCTGACTGAAGTCTGAACTGTGTGTGATGGTTCTCAGACTGTGAGACTGCGAAACTAGGAATTTTCAAGTTGCGAGTCGGCAACGCATCTTCTGCTACTCTCAGACAGCACACAATATGTCCTCATTTAGTCATTGAACATTGCATACAGGACAGCCATTACATACATCAAATTCTTTCTTGTTTTTAAAAGGACAATATCTGCTCCCTACTTCTACGGCCACCTTTATATTTCTCTCGATGTACTTGAGTAGAATGTTCTGTATTTTAGAAAAATATACCGTTCTCTCTCTATGTAAACTTGAAATGGATAATTCTATGTTTTAAACTATGTTATATAAACTAAAATACAATTTAAGTCGGTTAGATTTTGCAGTGGTATTTTGTGTAAGAATGATCGGGACTGCCTCTTGGTAAGAGCCTAAATATCCTCGATCACACAGGGCGTACCTCTAGCTGTTCTTTATTGAATAATTTTCACTAAAAGTACTAAATGTTCATGACCACTTGCCTAATTTGTAAATACTAGGACATAAGAACGTAAGTCAAGATATTACATTGGCTAATATAAATAAAAGTTCCATCTGAAGAAAAGTTAAAAAGGAAAGAGCACTTATTGGATTTTTGGAGATTGGCGGGAGGACCAAAAATCTATAAGTAGTAGTTCAAGAGATTATAAAACTTAGTTTATAATATCCTACATCTACTAATGTCTCAAATAGGTCCAAGTAGATGAGTCATACCAAATACTAGGCTATTGGAGCCATCAAAGTGAATTTTAGAACACTTTGAAATATTGGAAAAAGAATTTGTATTAAATTAATTAAATACAATTAAAAAACCAATATATGTTATCTCATTTGATCTTGATATTTTTTAGACCGGACCGAGGCTTCTATTTCTGTTCATCTGCTCATCGTCTGGCTTTATCGAGCAGCCTATATGTACAAGTTCAAGATGTAAATATCGGTC
>LUCW03001488.1:60000-73164 GCA_001586965.3 Sphaeroforma sirkka | reverse complement strand
GAACCTTAATATCCTCGATCACACAGAACGCACCTTTAGCTGTTCTTTATTAAATAATTTTCACTAGAAGTACTAAGTGTTCATGACCACATGCCTAATTTGTACATAGACATAAGAACGTAAGTCAAGCTAATACATTAGCTAATATAAATAAAGTTCCATCTGAAGAAAAGTTAAGAAAAGAAAAAGACTTATTGGATTTTGGAGATTGGCGGGAGGACCAAAATCTATAAGTAGTAGTTCGGAGATTATAAAATTTAGTCTATAATATCCTACATCTACTAATGTCTCAAATAGGTCCAAGTAGATGAGTCATACCAAATACTCAGGCTATTGGAGCCATCAAAGTGAATTTAGAACACTTTGGAAATATTCGAAAAAGAATTGTATTAAATTATTTTACATACAAATATACCAATATGTTATCTCATTTGATCTGGATAATTTAGACTGACCGGGGGTCGTATCTCCACAGTTATGGATTGGATTCCACAGATACGGGTATGTTGTTAGGCAGACGTGAATTGAATGGGTATGGTTTAACTGGGGCAGTACTCACTAGGCAAGGGGTGATTAAGTATACACTGTTTACGGTTGAGGTGGTAAGAGAGAAGCCATCAGACTTTAAGACCTGGCTGAACAAAGAGTTGTTTGAGCCAGTGTTAGATTATATTCAGCATGTGGCGTCGCCGTTATTATATCAGCGAGCAGAACATACAACACCATTTGATAGTATGCAAGATGATGGCGGTTATGATTCAGGTTATGAAAGTAATGGGTCCGGGGGTGATTAGGATTATCTAATGTTCGATACGAGTGGATTTGAACTGTTGGCTGAAGAACTGGGGAAGTCTATAGAGGAATTGGCAGAATTGGTTGCGGCTATTGACAAGAAACCGAAGTTTGTGAAGGATGGGATGCTTAAGCTTCAGATCAAGGAAGGAGGGGCGCCTTTGAGAAAAGTGTATGCAGAGAAAGATGTGCGACTTATAGAAGTGATGAAAAAGAAGGTTCAACTATTGCTAGAAGCTGGGTTGATAGAGGGGGTGCAGGATACGGATTGGCTTACAGTGCAGAGACTTGTGCCTAAAGTGCCGGGTAGTAATCTCAGTTATGAGAAACTCAAGGATTGTAGGATGTGCATAAATTATATGCGCACGAATTATCAGCTATATTTAGGTACATATCCGATCCCAACAGAAGACGAGTTTCTGGCAACAGTAAAGTGGCGCAAGTGGAGAACCAATGTAGACGCTGAAAATGGTTTTGGGTAGTCAATGATAGAGCCTGGTAGTCGAGGGGTTACTGCATTTTTTACGCCCTGGAGAGAGAGATTTCGATTTATTGAGATATCGTTTGGTTTGAAGGAAGCATCATTTGTGTTCCAACAACAAATGAATGAGACATTGGAGGGAGCTAAAGAAATTAAGACGTACAATGATGATACCGCGTTAGGTTCGGATGATCCAGCTGAGTATTGGGATGGTATTGTAGGGATGATCAGGCGCTTTGAGGCAAAAGGGATACAGCTGCGACTGTCAAAATGTAATTTCGCGTATCGAGAAGATTCTTATGTCGTAACGGGTCGAAAGGTTACGGATAAGGGTTCGATAATAAGTGAAGTAAAGCTTCAGGCGTTATTAGATATGCCCAGGCCCAAAACTAAGGCCGAGGTCAGGTCGTGGTATCAGTGTTTTGGATGGTTGGCGAGATACGTTCCGAATTTCTCAAATGTGTTGGCTCCGACTAATAATTTGACTAAGAAGAAAATACGGTTCCAGTGGGGTCCTGAGCAGGAAAAGGCTTTTCAGTCGGCTCGGAAGATTTTGCAGGCGAAAACTATCTTGGGAGAACCTATGTAGAAATACGGCCTCCGGCCAGTCTAAAATATCAAGAGCAAATGAGATAACATATTGGATTTATTTGTATATAAGATAATTTAATACAAATTCTTATTCCAATATTTCCAAAGTGTTCTAAATTCACTTTGATGGCTCCAATAGCCTGAGTATTTGGTATGACTCATTTACTTGGACACATTTGAGACGATAGTAGATGTAGGATATTATAAATAAATTTATAATCTCTGAATTGCTACTTGCAGGTTTTGGTCTTCCCAATCTCCAAAATCCAATTCGTCGTTTTCTTTTTTCGACTTTTCTTCATATGGAACTTTATTTATATTAGCTAATGTGTTAGCTTGACTTACGTTCTTATGTCTATCAATCTACAAATTCGACATGTGGTCAAAATTATTTAATAAAGAACAGCTAAAGATGCGTTCTGTGTGATCGATGATATTAAGGTTCTTACCAAGAGGCAGTCCCGATCATTCTTACACAAGCTACCACTGCTAAATCCTAACTCTCTTAAGTTGTATCTTAGTTTATATAACATAATTTAAAACATACAAATATATATCGAAGTTTACATATTTTTCAGTTAATTAGTAGTTACCGTAGTGTACTGCTTCTATACTGTCTAATAATTGCTCACTATCCAGCGACAGAACTGCAAGTATCCTATACTATCTCATAGTGGCTAATACTACCCTAAAGTTAGCTACACGCTAGTTACTATACCTAGACCTTATTAATTTTCCTGTTCTTGAGCTATTACTATGGCTAAAAGGAATTCTAAAGGCAAGGGAGTCGCCAGCTCTAAGCCTGTTAATCCTGTTGAGATTCCTGAGGTTACTGGGGACGCTGGTCTGTCTGGTACTGAGCCTGCCGCTGGAGCTGTAGGGAACGCCGTTTCTGAGCTTGGTTCTGATGAAAACTCCAAGGATGACTCGTCGGACCCTAAAGCCTTGGAAGAGAATGTCTCAACTGCCGCGGAAAAGCTCGCCAGTGTCTGTGTGTCTCCTAGTAGTGCAGCCCAGGGCATCAGCTCGCCATCTGACCGCGAAAAGTCAGATATTGGAAAGGCTATATCTTCTAAACAAATGGAGGAATCGTCTCGAGATCGGCGGTTTATTACTACCAAAAGTCAGTCCAATTCACCTATTAGATGGCGGCGTTCCATTTCGTGAAGTTTCATTGAATGCCTCGCCACTGAATGCCTCGCCACCGAATGTTGGGGCGGAAGACGCAAATGTTGGGGATGTCATAACTCGACAATGAATGGTTGGATTTTCTCAATCTCGACGTTATTTGAACCGTAAAGTTGAGCTTTTAAAGGAACTAGCCGTTGCCACAGTTTCTGACCCTTCAATCATATCCCACGTGGCCGATGTTCTTCCTATACCGAAGAAAAATAATATATCTCGAGCCGGGGTTCGAACCTGAGACCCACTGGTTTACCAACCAACAGGGTTACCACTGAGCAAGTTACCGCTGGTGAAGTGAGTAAAATCTCTAGATTTAATCTCTATAGCTCGGAAGCACAATCGACCATCCTCTCGACAAACTCAACCCTGTCAGAGGCTATGATCGTATGGAAATCGATGCGGCTTACCACCCTCATAACATCGATCCTCATTTACTATCTAATCCTGGTAATCACGACTTTACCTCACTCGAGAGTATCCACTCTAGCACTGAAGACGAGGAAGTGAGAACCAGGCAACAACGTCTCAAGCTATTACGATCTGGTATGTGTAAACTTCGATGGAAATTACTAGGTTTCAAACTATATCAAACTAAAATACAATTTAGTCAGTTAGGATTTAGCAGTGGTAGCTTGTGTAAGAATGATCGGGACTGCCTCTTGTTAAGAGCCTAAATATCCTCGATCACACAGGGCGTACCTCTAGCTGTTCTTTATTGAATAATTTTCACTAGAAGTACTAAGTGTTCATGACCACTTGCCTAATTTGTAAATAGACATAATAACGTAAGTCACGTTAATACATTAGCTGATATAAATAAAGTTCCATCTGAAGAAAAGTTAAAAAAAAAAAAAAGACTTATTGGATTTTGGAGATTGGCGGGAGGACCAAAATCTATAAGTAGTAGTTCGGAGATTATAAAATTTAGTTTATAATATCCTACATCTACTAATGTCTCAAATAGGTCCAAGTAGATGAGTCATACCAAATACTCAGGCTATTGGAGCCATCAAAGTGAATTTAGAACACTTTGGAAATATTGGAAAAAGAGCTTGTAGTAAATTATTTAAAATACAAATAAAACCAATGTATTATCTCAATTGATCTTGATATTTTAGACTGACCGGAGGCCGTATTTCTACAAAGGTGCACCAGGCAAGCCAAACTGTGGTCACTATATGTATGAGTGTGCTACTTGCAAGTGTACTAACGGTCGGCACAAAGATGATTGCAAGGACATACTGGACGTCCAAGTTAATCACTGACAATTCCATGTTTGTGCACTAGAGCAAAATTATGATAAAAAGTTCAATAAAATCTATACCAAAGGAGATGAACGTATATTTCAAACCGTTTATGTAAATGGAGAAAAAGTTATAGCACTTTCAGATCCAGGGGCTGAAGTCTCCGCTATCTCACGTCAAGTAGCCTACGCTAAAGATTTAGGTATCCATAACAAAACAATTAATTTAATCTTGGGAAATGGCAAAGTTACCATTTGTGAAGAAGCCATTGACTATGTACACATAATGTTGTCAGATAATCGAAGTGAAGTGAGGACTCATCTAATCGGTACTGACATGTCTCAGAAATACGATTTAATCATAGGTATGACTGATCTTCTCAGTTTAGGCATAACTCTCACTGGTCTGCCTAATGGGCTAGACCCAAATAAAGATCAGTCAGATGATAACATGTTCAAGATACCTAAACCTCCGGAAGGTGAAACAAAGGATATGATTCTGCACTTTACCGGTATAATTATGGACTTAGTTATACAAAACAGAAAGATTGCAACAACGGACTGGTGTATATTTAAGTTCTCCAACGGGTACGTTAAGATTGACTTAACAAACATCGACTTCTCTAAATTTAAGTGTGCTTCACATAACTACGTGAATTGGAGACACAAAGACGTTGTCAAGACCCAAATTGAAAATTGGTTAAAATAGGGTCTATTTGAAATCAATTATGATACAACCCCAGTTAAATTAGCTCTCTTGGCGGTCGACCAATATAGATCTGATGGAACGTTTAGTAGAACAAGAGTAGTACTAGACCTGTCGCCAATCAACAAACTAATTTCGCAACATAGTTTCCCTTACTAAAGATAAGCGAGATACTACGCAAAATGGAGGGTGCGACTATCTTTTCCAAGGTAGACTTGAAAGCTGCATTCCATCAATTATAAATACGAGCCGCATAGGAAATACTTTTCCTTTACTTGGCAAGGTAAGAAGTACCAGTTTGAATGTGCACCCGAAGGCTTACACATGCTACCTTTTTCTTCCAACAAGTTATGATGGAACTATTTGCGGACCTGTCGAATAACGTATCAGTATATTCAGAGAATATAGATATCTTTACAATGGCAGCACATGAACATGCTAAACTCGTTAAATAAGTCTTAAAGCGACTAAACCATTTCAAGCTTAAGATCAACGAAGACAAGTTTTCTATTGCTAAAGATACTGTACACTTACTTGGTTACAAGGTATCTGCAGCAGGGGTAGAAAATGATACTGGCAAGAACGTTGTTTTCCCCTGTTTACTCAGAGCACAAAAATCGTGTCCTACTTAAAGCGTATGACCGATGTAATAACACTAAGAACATTGTTCGGTTCATAGTTGGCGATTATGTTAACATTATAAATCGCAATACCAACGTTACCGAGCTCTTTTCTACGACAATCGGACCTTTTGTTATTTCCTACCATGATGAGAAGAGTGATACTTACGAAGTGAGTAACATAGATTGTACTAGCACAACTAATCTAGGCACTCACCGTATTCTGAAATTCCCTATTTACCACCTACTTCCTATGTGACTAAGCTTTCTGATTTGATTACCAACAGAACAGAAAATTCCTCGAACTTACTTACTAACGAAGAACAACCTTTGGCTATTACCTTACTAAGTAAAAAAACGTAGGACGCTTACATCAGAAATGATTACTGGACCAAATACTATACGACATAGAGTACAACATGGGTCTTGAACTCGTACATATAGGCACATACCTACTCGATAAGCCTTGACTGAAACCGTTTTACTTGGTTTTCGCTTTACGAACTAGATCGTACCTTATTTTAGTTTATATAACATAGTTTAAATCATAGAAATATCCATCGAAGTTTACATCAGCGCATATCTTCCATTGCCAACTCACTTGGCCCAAGCTTCAAGCAGGAATTTACTGACCACTTTTTCCCATCAATATTTCCTGAACCACTACAGCGACTATGAGAGCCATATCATATTTTCATGCATTGCAACATACATACTTGTCATTTTTGACATAAATATTATTATCCCTATCAATGAACATACTGCAAGCATTTGATGATCGCTCATAGTGGACAATACCTAGCTCTATCCACAGTATTTGATTGTACACAAAGCGATAAAGAACATACATACACCAGGAAAAGTAAGTATAAAATAAGAATACATGGGTTTATTTATGTACTTCCAAAGTGCAAATGTTTTTTTAAATCTACAGTATCACATTTGTTTTGGAAAAACACGGTGAAAGACCAGAACATTATAAAAAATTTAAATAAATATTTCGATTGAATATTTGGTAGTTGTTTTTTTAAAACCAAAAAAATCTTTTTTTAACAAATCATTATCAACATCCACATTTTACAAACCCAATTTTTTTGCTTATATTTCCTATATATTGTATTACAAACATACTACTTTTATAATTTAAAAGCTCACTATCAGTCTATAGCTCTAAATAAAGAAATCTTGAAACCACCATAAATATAGCCACCAACACAATTGGTGCAACCTACATTTCCCACCAACGAAAAACGAATGTTTTAGCCAATCACTAGGTCCCATTTTTAAATTTTGACACTTAGAGGGACAGGTTGACACAAGTTGACATGTGACATCAACTATTAATGCAATCTAGGTATTGTACCGGCACATTATTTCCATGGGTCTTCGAATATAGTATTATATCAGTTGAAACACAAATGTTCTTCTAAAAGCTTAGCCTGGCTTGATTTGTGCTGAGACAATTTAGGTGCGTATTTTGCGACATCAATAGGTGTATACGGCTCCGTTGCCTTGTGAATAGAATATCGAGTTGCTTGTAGTCGCGAGAATTTTCAGAGCTGAGCAGTTTGTATTTATAATTTAATTCATACTAGTGTGAGAAGACTATCCAAGATAAGAACATATGCAGATATAAAAATACTGAAGTGCACACCACACTATTGCCACAAACATTCCCAATTCATATTTGCCTCTCAACGAGTGCTGCCTCAAAATTTTGTTACCATGTTGGCGTCGTGGTGTTTTTCAGGAACTAGCTAGTAAAGTATTGCTCAAGCAAACATTGAGGGGTAAACTTCAGTTCAATGTAGTTTGTATTTAAGTTTTATTTAATATAAAGGTGGGAAGTGAAGGTGGCTCTTCCCACCTGTAATGGGTGAGAAGTGTGGTGGCGTGTTCTATTTAATATTAATTTTTGAGTTGTGTAGTGTATGTAGTAAAAAATATATATAATACCTAAGTATGAGTAGGTGGGAAGTGTAGGTGGCTAGAATCGTAGGTGCCGTGTGTAGGTGGGAAGTGTAGGTGGCTAGAATCGTAGGTGCCGTGTGTAGGTGGCTATATTTATGGTGGCTTCAAAATTTCTCGTCTGTATATCTCTCTTAGAGAGAGAAAAAGAAGCACTTTTTATAATAACAATACAAAAACATAGATATTTTATTTTATTTATTTTGAATTTTTTCGACTCCAATAAAATATTTTAAACCCTTCAAAAACATATTTCGATATATTTTTATAGTTCTATATTATGATGTGCAGTATTTTTTTATTTGGTTTTTTATAACAATATATAACAAATTTAAATAAAGTTGTAGCTCGTAGAGACTTGTTGGTTTTTGGAGTCTTCACTCTTCATTGTCTTCAGCGGCAGGCAAGCAACCTTGTCACTCTTCTCACTTCTCAAGTGTGTGTGCACGACAAGAGATTATTTTCACCCAGAGGGGGACGCAATTCTGCGGTTACGTTCCATTGGTGAAATAATAGTGGTATTTGAAAAAGCGCTCTGATATCCAATGATAATTTTATTTGAGAACTAATTTTGTAGGAAGCTATTCAAAATGTATATTTTTCCACGACGAAGAATTAAGTTTGTTTTTGATAAAAACACCAGCTAAATGATACCAATAATTTGTTTGGATTGGCTCACTATATAAAACAAGAATTAAAATATTGAGAAATATCTTGAACAAGTACAAACGTAGCCTCCTTGTTTGATTTTAGACGGCTATGTATGAACATTCATTGTTATTTATTTTACAAACTACAAAAAAAGTTCTATTTGTATGTTTTTTTGTTCTTAAAAAATAAAAAACAGAAAACAAAAACCAACAAGACTAGCCTTCTAAATAAATTATACAAACAAGGGACATTAATTATTTTTAAATATATTTCTCGTCGACTTTCCTTTTTTCTTTTCATATTTCAAATGTTCACTTTACTTTCTAAAATAGACTTTAGGAGCCCCACTCTACATAGAGAAGGCTATGTTTTCAAAATGTCAATTTTTTATACTCTTTTGTGGTTTTTCAATAAAAAAAGACGCTCTTGTAACCGAGCTTACCCCTTTCCCGAAGTCCCGAAAGTGCAGAATACGGGTACAATCTGGCTTTTTTCCAAAAACAAATCAGTGTGGCTGGTGACGAAATAAATAATTACGACTGTGAGTCGTCAATATATTTTTTAAATACATATTTTGTGCACAGTCCACTCCATCATTCAGTTACACACATGTGATGATAAATATTTACCGTGTCACTATTACGAATTACTAGACACAAATTTCGAGCCAGGCAAACGCAAACAAATAAAAACAATGCCTTACAAAGGGCCATCAGAATCTGATAAGCTTACTTTAAGCAGGATTAAAGCTTCAATTGGGTTCAACAGCATATCTGATGCGCACATCATCGTCAAGCCTGAGCGCATGGAAGTGGGCAACCATACGAATATTAGTCTGAGACAATGTGCCAACAACGAAGCTGACAGTACTGAGGAAGGGTCACGCAGTTGGTCCTCATGCAAGTCATTTAAAAGCAAGCAACTTGGCAAGACAAACGAAGACAAAGTTCAATACACAAGCCCATCTCGCAGTGATGAAGGGGATGACAACGAATGTACTAGTTCGGGAGCCGGTTCACAAAAACATATGCCAGCACAAACACATTCTCGGGTGTGTCGAAACATATCTCAAATCAGTAGACCCTTTGTTTGTGAGTACAATCGGTGCGGCCGCGCCTACACAGCCAAACACTCGCGGCAACTACACTACCGTTTGAAGCACCCACAGGGAGACAGCGCATTTTTTAATTTGGTGCCATCTTCGGCTGAAAGTACGATGCTCAGGTGTTGTCCGCCACCTTCTAATACGCATAAATTAACAAAAGGCAGACACATCAGCAATAACTTACTTATTTCATCACAAGGCTTTCCTGCCGCCAGAAATCAGAATCAACAAGCAATAGTAGGTTGCCGACAAGATTCAGGTTCCAATAATATGCAGCAATCGCCTCAAAATGCACAAAGAAATACTGGTTCAATTCCAACCGATTGTACGAGTAACACTGGACAATACACTATCGCAGCTAGTGTAGATTGTTCTCAACACCCTCTACGTCAAGTTTCATATCCAACCTCAGTCGTACAGGTCAATGATCGACGTACACATAACTATGTACAACCTTCCACAAGCGAACGACCTATAATGCATGACTACTCGGCAGCTGCTGGGCAGGAATGTGATCAGAGATGTGGACCCCTGTGTGGAAATAGCTATTCCAGTGGAAGGTTAACGAAAACACCACTGGCCCATTTGCATGCTAAGCGCTACATGAGCCACACTCGTAGGCGAAAGCATGGGCGAAAAAGGGCGAGAGAAAGTGATCGCCGTATGGGAATAGCACAGTGTCCGATTCACACAGTCAATCAAGCGCCTCCTCCTTGTAAAGAAGCGTGCTGTCAGGGAGCGTACAATGATTTTGGCGGCATGTTTACCGCAAAGGATGTGATGAGACCTTCGTCGGCAAGCCCATTTAGAATTGAACGACAATCATCAGATGGTTCTCGTTTCGCAGATTATGCATACGTGCCTTCAATGGACTACAGACAATCCCACTCTGGTCCAGTTGACAGACCCGCGCAGTACTACGCCAAACCGAGTAGCAACGACTTGGCTTTTGATCGCGGTCATGGTGCTCGAGTTACAGAAAGGCAAAATTTTCCTGTTTCAAATATGATTTGTACACCAGTACCTTTTGAGTTTGAGCCTCAATCGAAGTGTCAAGCGCATGCACAACAAGAGCAAGTGTCCAGCACCCAAGGACATCAAATGTGGATACCAGTACTCGAGCAGACGTATATGAATGATAAAAAATACTCGGTATTGCAATACGGTAACCCGGGAAGAACACTAGCAACTGAAGTACAGCTATCTACAACCCCACCAGTGAGGGAATACTCGGATATTCGAAATGCTGGTGTCAGCTATCCCCGTACCAGTAGTGTGTCAAGCGGCCAAGGTATCGCCGGCTATCCTTGTAGGATGGATGGCCCTATGGATTAAAATCTATCCGCATCAAACATCGTGCCTTTGAGACTTTGTGTGACATCCATATTCTATCATTGAGCCTGATCCGGAGGCATTGAACGGGTTGTACCTGTGAGGCATTCCATTTTTACACACTCAAGAGTATACTCGAATATTAGAACATGCAGGTGTACTAGTCTTAACATTGGCTTTGCTGTCAATATCAATTGCCTGCCTCACCAGGAATCTCGAAAATAAAGGCATACTAAAAATATGTTTCGTATAGAAATTTGTAGGAGGTAGACACTTCAAAGTTCACAAAAGTTGTGTATTTTTAATAAAAAAATACACAGAAATATACACTATTTATTTGAAGGCCATGTTTTTTTTCCAAATAAAATACGGCTCGCTTTCGCGGACTCGAAGTCTGAAACTGCAAATCAGAGAATTGATGATGATTGAAGAAAAAAGAGATTCGTTACAAAAAAGGCAAACCAAAATAAAAATTGTAAATAAATAAATAGAGCGAATGTGTTGGATGATTTGTATTGTTTATTTATTTTTTTAATATGTATTTGGTTTTTTTAAATAATAAATATGATCTGTCGACTTCTCGTCGAGTGACTCGAGTCTGAATTTATTTTAGAATAGAGCAGCAAGCAATTTTTCTAGCTGTTTTTTGTTCTTCGATTTTGATTTCTTTCAAAAAAACAACACAAAAGCAATAAAAAAGAGAGCAATACTGATTACTGCAAATTAATACACCAAGTCACCCAGCGACACCCCTCACCTTCGCTCTCGCCCTTAGGCCTTGGGCCCTCGGCTCGCGTCCCCACGATTCCAGTAGAGTCCAACTGTCTAGCCCAAAGACTATATACCACTCTTTCAGTCCATCTTCAGCACACGTTCCCTCCCAGTCGCCAACTTTCAGTTCTCAGCCCGGTCAACTCAGGAGTTCAAGACTCCAGGACACAAAACTGAGTTTCTGTCTCTCAAGTCTCAGGCAGTCTCAACTCACAACAAGAGTTAAAAGACGCAAGGCTCTTATCTGAACCTCAAGTCTCACTGTCTCTCAACAAGACATTCTCAAATCTCAACTCTTAAGACTCTCAGGAGTCTCAGCAGTCAGAACTTTGGAGTGTGTCAGGACTCAGGAGTCAGGTCTTGGGGTGTTGGTGTTTCAAAGGTTAATCATTTGATGGCCTCAGGAGTTAGGACTCAGGACTCAGGTCTGTTAGGTCTGGACTCAGGACTCAGGTTACCGGACCAGAGATTTGACTCCTAGTAGACTGTAGACACCTATGAAAAACAAATCACAAGAGGCCGCACGAGCCGCACAACATATCCCTGAAAGATGATTCGCTTGAATATAGAGTAGGTTGAATATTTTCATGCATATTCGAAATTCGAAGTATATGATAGTTGATTATAAAAAACATACACATTTGTTTATGAAATATAAATTTATTTATTGTTTGAGCACATAGTCACAAACACACACGCAAAGACAGCTGATTCAATGATACACGATCCTTTTATAATTGAATCAACATATAAATATGTTCATTGGACAATAATAAATTTGGATTGGCTTAACAGAGATATGTTTCAAAGTGCTTCTATTGTGCATAATGAGTATACAGTTAGCAAATCAAAACTACAGAAGTCAGAGGATCAGATTCAGAGCCTATCATCTTGTTTGTGTATTTATTTATAAAAATACTTTAAAAAAAAATACAAAATACTAAAATACAATGTACACAACAGATGTTACAGAACAAGAAGTACAAGAGTCGAACTATAATATTTTATTTTAAAAAAACAAAACAAATAGTCGCCCTCGAGCATAGTCATCACTGAGCTATTAAGAAGTATGGTGCACAACTGCACACTGCCTTGCAGTAAATAAGAACCAGGTCGTTCCCAGCGACCATATACACACTGGGGGTCCACAGCAATTTTTCTTCACCCAAAATCGATTTTGAGAGCAGTTTTGGGCTCTGCGCAACCTATAGATCAATAATATTTGGCTAAATTTTTGGTGCAAACCTTAGAAGAAAAATCTCGTTCAGCCAAAATGTCGTTTCACAATCCGGGGCTTTTGAAGCGATGTACAGCTATAACACGCGATCACAACGGAGAAAATCTAAAAACTCGACGGCTTTGACCTCCATTCCTCAAGGCCTTTCGATCCCAATGTCTAAGTCAAAATTTTATGGGTTAGAAATTTTTAATCCTCTGTAAGCTAAGCCGAAAAAGTCCATTTTACCTAGTGAAAACATTTGGGCCGGGCAAAAGCCCATTTTACCTAATATAAATATAGGACCACCACTTGTCCAGAATGTCGTTTTTAGAAACTCATCGGTTTTGGCAATATCATGATCTGTTAAATGCAACCACTCATTTTGGAGAAAATGAACGGCTAGTTTTGGAAGTATTTAGGGGTGAAAATCAGGATGAACGACCTGGTTCTTGCACCATAGCTCGGTTTTGTATATTTTTATATTATTTTAACAAAAACAA
>LUCW03001488.1:22500-52500 GCA_001586965.3 Sphaeroforma sirkka | reverse complement strand
TGTTTGAGTATTGAGAGTTGCAATGATATGTGCGCGCCGCCCGAATGTTTATAGTGAGATCACTTTGATATCTGAATAGAGTATGATAGGTATCTCGTGCAATTAGAATAGTGTGCTAGCCTAAGAGCACGGGTTCAGCCTAAACTAATTTACAATTAAAGCATACTCAAAACCCGTTCAAAACCTCAAGAGAAACACACTATATCAAACCGTAGTATACACCCACAACGATCTCAATCCCATTCAAACTCACAGGGAAATGTAGGGGATCAGGGGGATGAAACATAATAGTCAACTAAAAATATTCAAAATCTATTCAAAATCTCAGGGGATGGTAGGGGTTTAGGGGCATAAAACATGGTCAACAACTAAGGCGTATTCTAAATCCATTCGAAATTTCAGGGGCGCGCGGCTGGAGCGGAATGGATTCTACCGTTCGATGGCAACTGCTACTTCACAACCAGTGCGTGGGCCAAGATAGTATCTACCACGGCCACACAGGGTATGGCTGTATACTGGGAGAGTATAGCTGTATACTGGGAGTTTGGCTCTATACTAGGAGTCTGGCTCTATCTTGGGAGTTGGCTGTATACTGGGAGTTTGGCTGTATACTGGGAGTATAGCTGTATACTGGGACTTTGGCTGTATACTGGGAGTATAGCTGTATACTGGGACTTTGGCTCTATATTGGGAGTTTGGCTGTATACTGGGACTTTGGCTGTGTACTGAGCGTATGGCTGTATACTGGGAGAGTATGGCTGTATACTGGGACTTTGGCTCTATACTGGGAGTCTGGCTCTATATTGGGACTTTGGCTGTATACTGGGACTTTGGCTGTGTACTGAGAGTATGGCTGTATACTGGGAGAGTATGGCTGTATACTGGGACTTTGGCTCTATACTAGGAGTCTGGCTCTATATTGGGACTTTGGCTGTGTACTGAGAGTATGGCTGTATACTGGGATTTTGTACGTATGTGATATATGCGCGTGTGTCTTGCGGTCGAGATGCGTTCGATCCGTCCGCCGCCAGATATGGCTTTGTTGATATGGTTGTTGACTTGTCAATTGTATCGCGGCATCCCCTCAGGAAAACACAGCAAGTACTTTCAGGTCCCAATGGCGCGACTGCAGAACAACGATGTACTGTTCGACCCAGACTTCAATCCAGACGCAAAGGTATAGGCTCCATAAAAGGAGGATGCTGACGTTCTGATTTATTCTGCAGGTGCATAATCTTGCTCGTGTGTACACACTCAAGTATGTGTATAAATGTATATATGTATGTATTTATGTAAATATGTGTATGTATATGTATATATATATAGTGATATATAGTAAAATAGTGACATGTAGCGATATATATACGAATATATAGTGATATACTGGGATATATTGTGACATATTGGGATATTTACAGCTAGGCAAGTTGGTCGATTCCCTTGTCGAACTTGCCTAGCTGTATATATAACTATATATATATATATATGTATATATATATATATATACTTTTTAGGATAAACAGAGTATATATAATTTATGTGTATGTATATATTTGTATACGTATGTGATTGGATATATGTACGTATGTACGTAAGTGTATGTCTATGTATATGCATATGTATATATATTGTATATGTACATATGTACTTACTTATACATCTATATCTATACATGTACATATACAAATTACATATATGAATATACACTTAAATACACAAAGGATGTCTTCTTATATAATAGAATTTAGGGGTGAGAGTTTAAATATGTATGTACGTACGTATGTACGTATGTACGTATATATTTATATTTACATATATATATATATATATGTGTGTGTGTGTGTGTACTTATATGTATATGTATATTCTTCATTTATATATTCATATACATTTGGGTTTGTATATATATATATATATATATATGTGTGTGTGTGTGTGTGTGTGTGTGTGTGTGTAAAATTCAGTAGTATCTTACCGGACTCCTGGTACCTCTACTATCTCAACATCCCTTGCAGGAAGAGCCTCAGGTCATGTTCCACAGAGAGGCATCAGAGCTCTTTGATGAAACCTTGCGATACGGCCGTAGACCCAAAGTAGAGATTCTTTATCGATTGGGTATTCCGGGTCCTTGGGATAGGTGGCCAAGAGACTACTCGTGGGAACAGCGTAAGTGACTTAGTGTTTATGGATGGAGTGTGTGGGAGTGTGTGTTATGTTGGTCAGGGACTATTCATGAGAACGGCGTCTGTGACTTGGTGTTTACGGATAGAGTATGTGGTATGTTGGTTTCTCCCGGGGTGGTTTGTGTTTGGGAGTATCCGCGGGTAGTCATTGTAATATTGAGTTACTCTCGTGACTGTATACCTGTAGGTACTAATGTGTGTTTGGCTCTGAATGTGTTTTTTGTACGCGTGTATGCCTGTATACTCGTATTGTTTATAGTTTTATATACGCATGTATGCTCTATGCGTGTATGTATATGTGTAGGTGTATCTTACATGGATATATAGGTACACCACTTTGTTTCTGTTTTTAAGGGTATTGTTTGATAGGGTGCACTAGACGACGGTATATGAAGTAACGAAGTATTAATTTGTATGTGGTCTCGCCTATGTAAATGGTCAAGTTGCTGTAGATCGGCATAGGATCATTTGTATACCATAACCGTACCGTTGCCCCCAGTTGTACGCACCCATGTTTCATAATGAAATGTCGCTGTGTTAGCTTATTGAAGTGAGTTCGCACATACAACCGTCTCCTGATTACTGTATCTACTTTTTACCTCACAGACAAAACGAGGTCCAGCAAACTCTCAGATGACGTCTCGGGTCCCAACACGGTCCAAAAAGCAGGATGGGTGGCCCGATTATATTCAGGACAAGGTGCTCTGGAGAAGTCAGGAGCAATTGTGGCCAGAGGTGTACACCGATCAGAAGGAATCCAGGTTGGTTACTGGTGCAATGTAGAGAATTTAAAGTGTTTTTTCTTTGGTTTTTATCTTGTCTTTTCTTTTTTGCCTATCTAGAGTGTCTGCTTAGGCGGTATTCGTGTTTGTTTAGGGTGTTCTAAGCTGGTTTAGATTTGATATTTGCTTATGCGCAATGAAAGTTTGAGGTGGAAAGCTCTTGCGGCTGTGTTCGTGAGGATGTGTAGATATAGTCACTCCTTCGCACCTCATTCGGCGGTCAGTTCAACGCTATTACAAGTAGTTATAGACGTACCCTTGTGCTCGTCAACGCTATTACAAGTAGCTGCAGACATTTCCTGGTACTCTGGTACCTCAGAATGCATTCTGTGGCAATCTTTGACCCTCATAGCGACAAAAATACACTCAATGATATACTTCAGTCTCATAACCAACACACTCAACTGCATAGATATCACGAATATTGAATGCTATATCCGTACAGCATGCCTATAAACATGCATGTGTCATGTGTAGTACAACCTCATCGCAGTCGTTTCCTGTGAGTTCTTCGTGATCCAACACTCGCTCTATGCTCTCGTGTGCGTACACACACCATGCCTATACACATGCATGTCTATGCTCTCGTGTGCGTACACACAGCTCCTGCTCAATCGGGCGCGGCAGCAGAACATCAAGACAAAGACTGGCTTCACTAGAGACACGTTTATGGCGTTTAATGAAACCGTACTACAACGGGAACGGGATGCGTGGAAGGCGGGCAAAGGAGGGCATCTGGACAGTGTGGTTGAGTAAGTAGTCGCAAAGCGTTTAAGTGGGCGTGCTTTGTATGTCAATCCATACCGTGTTGTGTACAAACTTATTGATTTGTGTTCTTGTATTTATTAGCGCCTCGCACCGTGTTTGTGTGCGCTCTGGGTGCTGTATATTGAGTTGATACGTGTCGCAGAATAGTTATACATATCTTCGTTCTGTGGTCAAAAAGCAATTGGATGACTGTTGCCTGTGTGTTCGTCATAGCTGATGCGTATGCCCAGGTGGCGTCGTGTATCAGACGAGTGCCATAAGTATATGCTGGTGTGAGGACGTGACTGTGCGTGTTTCATGCATTGACAAGTGCAGGAATTCAAGAGTTACATAGATCATTTGTGAGTACGGCCCTGGGAATACTTAGAATAAGATTTCCTGAAGCACATTCATATATATAAATGTGTGTGTGTGTGTGGCTGCCTGTTTCCTCCTACTAATATATCCCGGCGTTGCGCACTACACGAGTTGCTCGTACAAGCTGAGTGTCTCGATTTAAGTGTTACAGTATTAAGTGTATTGAAATGAGTGAGATTCACCCGCACCCAAATCCGTCTTTGCAAAACCACCACAGCTGTTGCCACGAAACTCTGAACAAAATCTATTTATACACTGTCCGTTTCAGAAAGTTGACGGAATGCGCCGACTACGCCCTGACGCAGGGGCCGTGGAGTGTCATCAGAAAGACCGAGAGACCGCCCAGGTACCATTCTAGTTCTATTTATAGTACTTACTCATGTACATCACTCTCGCTTGCACGAGTATATGTATACATACTTGTTTTCCTTTGTACATGACTCATGTACATCATTCTCGCTTGCACGAGTGTATGTATACATACATGTATTCCTTTGTACATAACTGAAGTATGTAAAACAAAACACGCTCTCAATCGTGAGTACCTACAGAGTGCATGCGTACGGATTTCTGCCTTCTTGCATATATTTAGGGTTCAGGTTTTTATTGAAACCCTATAACCCTATAGGCGTGTTGCCTGGCGGTGTACTGTTGAGTATTAAAGGCGTAGTGGGACCAAATGTATACCCAACACTTGTACATAGCTACCTTGCGATATTCTGTACTCTATGAATAAAAAATAATAAAAATATTCTGTATGCTATGTATGTGTTTGTGTTTGCATATATATATATATATATAGATATATATATATATATAGATATAGATATGTGTGTGTGTGTTTGTGTTTGTGTTTTGCGTTTGTGTTGCTTTATGTGTGTGTGTTTGATATATATATATTAATATATATATATATATTCCTCCTGTAGCAGCGCTCAACTGTCTCTACTTTCCTGCACAAACCAAACCATCACAGCCGTGACGTTCACGACTACTATACGCCCAAGCCGTACTTCTGGCCCAACCCAAACACGCGCAATGGACTGCCTTATATCAGACTGGACGGCCAACGTGTGCCAGGTAGGTAGACTACAGTGCGGTACTACGGGTATACTTCAGTATATTACTAAAGGTTTGCCAGGTGGATATACTAAAGTGTGGTATTATAGGTGTACCTAAGGATAATACTAAAGGTGTGCTGAAGTAGGTCAAAACTGTACTGTAGGCAAGTAGGTCTACTTTGCAGGTATCAAGCGCACCGTTATTAAAAATGGCCTGAATGTATGTCTCACCGCCATGTTTAAAATTATGAACGTAAAAGTACGTAATGTGGAAAAAAACCCCTCCTATTAGTCCGACGATGAGGTATTACCGTCACAAAAGAACGAATGTGTGGGACATGCCAGGGTATCCGAGCATTTTGTTTAACATCGAGTTCGAACAACGAACTCAGGCTAAGCTGTCCGACATCTCTGCTGTCGCCTGTATGGGTCGCATCGAATGTATATATATATATATATATATATTATTCATATTCATAGCCCTATCCATATTCATATTCAAGTCTCTGAGTACTGATTTCACATTCTGGTTCGTATCTGACAGGCACTGAGTTGTACGACAAGGAGAGCGACAAGTTCGATCGTACGCGTCTGGCTGCGATGTATGGCAACACCACGTGCCTTGGCCTCGGTATGCCCGTGCGATCTCTGCTTTTATATTTCTATGTGTGGCTGTTTGTATGTGTGATTGTGGCTATGGCTAAAGCATGGTTTCTTATCATTGTATGTGTGGTTGTAGCTATGAATGGTTTTATATCATTGTTTGTGTGGTTGTAGCTATGAATGGCTTTTTATCGTTGTTTGTGTGGCTGTAGCTTTGAATGTGTTCTCAGGCTTTACATCATTGTATGTGTGGTTGTAGCTTTTGATATACTCTCCCCTGTTACATTACTGTTACAGCCCACTATTTCACCGGCGACCAGAAATACGCTCAAGTTGCTGCTCGCAATATAAAGGTGTGGTTCGTGAACGAAAACACGAGGATGAATCCACACAGCAAGTATGCGCAGGTAAGTACTCGTTCACAACTTCGGGTTTTTAAATTTGATGCTTAGAGGGATCAGATAAACCATTAAAATCCTTGAGCATTGTCCACTAAAGGATAGCTAGGGCTATTACGTGCATATATTCTACTCACAGCATGCCGTGTCATAGAACATATCTGTAGCTACTAAATGCATGTACATGGTTCACAGTTTTATCTGTGCTAGAAGATAGCTGATACTACTTAGTTTAGATATATATTGTATGTATATAAAAATTATATGTGTGTGTATGTATATGTAACTATGTACTTATGTATCTATATATGTAGTATATGTTGTGCCATACGAGATAACTGATGCTACTTAGTTTATGTAGTACGGTTACAATGCAATGTGTGTCGTACAATATCTAGCTGTCTGATATGTTATAGCCTCATTTTTTTGTTATCAATCTGTCTTTTACTAGGAGCTGAAAAAAACACACACATTTTTTTTCATATTCGGATTACAATGTTATACATAGATTGCTTAGAGCGATATGAAATACAAGGATATGTTTCGTGGTTTCATCAATGGTTTGTTCCTATATATCCAGATCGGTATGTGTGGTGAGATATGTGGATGTGGACTCCATATTTTAACATTGTACTGGCTTTTCCATACTTTGATTTTCTCCACTACTAATAATTGTACTGACTTCTAATACTTTGAATACTTTTTGATGCTTCTAACACGTTTTAAAAAACAATTTAAATACTTTTTTAATACTTTAAATTATCTACTGCACTCAACACCGTACCACCACAGATCCACTGGGGAGAAAACCACAACCTGGGAGAGTCAACGGGAGTTATTGAGTTCAAGGACTTTTACTTCTTCCTGGACATTGTGAGGTAAACGTGACCGAAAAGAGGAGTTCCTATATATGGGCAAAGGTTGAGAATACATACGCATTTTTTTTAAGTTAGGGTTTAGAAAGTCTGCTATTGACAATGTACTGACATTTTAGTGCCGTCATATATCCTCAGAATGGTCAAACGGTCTGGCGAACTGAAGAAGAGCGACTCCTCAAAGCTAACCAGTTGGTTCAAGTATGTGCATGTGTTGTGGTACTGTGAGAAGTCTGATACCTGCACGCTCAGTGAGGCCTGCGAATTACAGTGAACTTCATTCGAGACACACACTCTGTAAAAAGAGGCTTATAAGTTATAGCCTTTGTGATTGGCCTATCCATAACAAGAACGAGCTTCAACTTCCGATGGCACAGATGTAAACCATTGTTTATGAAAGTCTTCTGAGCAATAGAACCAAACTGCGTATCCCTTAAGTCAATCCCTGATGTCTTACCCCCGGGTAGGATTTGAGGTTTACCCTGGGTAGGTTTTAGGGGTTTAGGGTTTATCAATATCGGGTAGTATCACAGCAGGCGGGGCGATCACTCTAACATTTTTGGTTAACAATCCACTACATGCGACATATGACACTGATACGGTATATCATGCAACAGATGTGTGAGACCAACACTATCCGCACGAGATAGATCATTCTGGTTGATGACGGTGTATATATCCACCCATCGCCAACACAACATATACCCCATTATGTGACATTGTATGCTTTCCCGTGGATATGGTAAGATTAATAAGCCGCATCATCAGCAACATATACCCTTTTATACGACATTATAAGCTTTCCTGTGGATATAATAGGACAAACAAGGCATGCCATCAGCAACACACTCCTTATAACAAGTATAAGCTTTGCCGTGCACATGGTAGGATTACACAAGCCCTTGCCCGTAGTAACTGTATTTTCGTTACCTATCGGTTGCTTCAGAGCGTACATTGCATACCTGAGGTCCTCCAAACAAGGCATAGGAGAGTACCAGAGTCCCAATAACCACGGCGTCTACTTCGACGTACAGATGAGTGCGCTACTGGCCTTTGTCGGTGACATTCCCAGGTGTGTATTACACTTATCTGGTATAGGCGGCCAATCCTTCGGTGCAAATCTGATGTAACTCTGTATGTATGGACCTGCCTTGCTATTCACACCCTGGCAACACAGGGTGGAAATACCGACCAGAATCGCCACACGTATCCCAGATTGTTGTGTATTTTCAATGTATTTTTTGGGCTGTCCTGGCGTATACGCTAACCTCCCTATCTCGAGTAAATGTACAGTTGTTTCTATCTGAACTATAAAGCACTGTATTAAGCGACGTGGGGTGAATAGTATGCGTTACCAACCATATACTGTAAGCATATTCAGATTTATACTCCTATAATTGCTGTAAAATATGTGAGAGACGTGTGGAAGTTACTATGCATCTAAGTGATATCCATTGCACCCGTCATGCAGACCACCTCCACTTGGAAGGTAGAGGGTAGTGTATATATATATATATGTACAGCTTATAGTATATACATATATGTATAGCTTATAGTATATATATGTACAGCTTATAGAATATATATATACAGCTTATAGGTATATATATGCACAGCTTATAGTATATATATGTACAGCTTATAGTATATATATGTACCGCTTATAGTATATATATGTACAGCTTATAGTATATACATATATGTATAGCTTATAGTATATATATGTACAGCTTATAGAATATATATATACAGCTTATAGTATATATATGCACAGCTTATAGTATATATATGTACAGCTTATAGTATATATATGTACAGCTTATAGTATATATATGTACAGCTTATAGTACATATATGTACAGCTTATAGTATACATATACAAAACTTATCCTTCGTACGCTGTCCCATACAACATCACAGGTTGATCAACCATGTAGATGTGGCTCGAGGGCGGCTCTTGAGTCAGTTTGCAGACGATGGTTCGTTACCGCACGAAATGATCCGCGAGACTCAGCTGCACTACATGATGTTCACGTTATCAGGGTAAGTACTCGATGGTGTTAACGTTCTCAGGCTAAGTACTCGATCGCCCCACCCTCGTACCTTCATATAGAGTCTAAGTTCGCGCTTACAGTCATTCGTATATATACATATATACATATATATATCGTCTACCTAATACTTGCCGTATTGCACACCCCCCCCTCCCCTACTCTCACCCTCCTACTGCGCAGATGGTACACATTAGCACGGTTGGCGTTGAATGTTGGGATAGACATGTTTCAGTTCAAGCGCTCGACCGACCCCACCCCACCCCTGTATAGGGGTGCCACATTCGCCATACCGTACTTTAACTCTACTTGGAAACATGACCAAGAGAAGATCACGGATATGCGAAGGATGATCCCGCTGTACTACTGGGCGTCGTTACAGTATCCGGAGCTGGAGCGCGTGCAGGGATCAGAAAGATACCCTAAACCGGGTTTTTACGAGACCAAGGTGAGCTTATGGGTTTTGAAAATCTCTGATGATTGCAAGCTTGCATGGAACGGAAATTTGCAAAAACCTATAACAGGGCAAGAGTGCTTTTTATCATCTCTGCAAAGACTTATAGTCCATTTATTTTGGAAGGTGGTTGAAGATATCACTATATGTTTATGCGAGTTAAAAGGCTGCATGTATGTAGTTGGTCATATATCCGTTTCCATATGCGTGTGTGTGTGTGTGTGTGTAGACAGTATAGTTAAAACTCATGTCTCTGTAGGACGAGAAATACACAAGCTAGCTCACAGCAACATATGTGAGGCCATAGGAAACTCTTTGTCTTTTTTTTTTTTTGGACATTTAACTGCAGGTACATGAGCCAGAAGTTTAATATTGTCCTTTACATTTGTATATACGACCATATGAAGACGCGTACTGAGCCATACTGTGCTTGACAATTACAAAAACCTTTCGACTTTATCAAACAACAGCCAATGTTCTACGAGCACGATGGGATTCAGCAGTTCTGGAATCTGGGTCTGACGGATAAATACCTGCTCTGATAGCCTAGATAGCCTATGCCGAAAGCGTCGGGAGTAACGACATGTAAAAGTAGATAAAAGTAAAAACAATAAAATACACAAACCCTTTTGAGCTGTAGTAGATATCGATACTAGCTAGTTCTGCATATGGGCGAATTCGTGTGTTGCTAGTGCTATCATACGATACGTGTTGTTAGCGTTAACGTGCAACATCATTTGAAGAAAAACTGATTTCATAAAGTAGATGGTCACTCCTGCTGCAGTTTCCGATTTGTTGATTACGGCTTGTGTGCTCGCCAGTAGTGGCCCGCCCACCTTGAAAAACTTTTTCCTCGATGCTCCTATCAACCGCTTGTGATGATACTTGGGATATGCGTGGAATAATCAACGCTTAGTAATTCGAGTGACGAAAATCAGAAAAAGGTTCATCTTAGCCGACATTTCAGAAAGGCGTGTGTTTATATGTATATGTACATACATGAGGACACTGTAGTCAGGAAGTCCTTGAGTAGGGTTATTGTTTATTTATTATTAAGGTTTTATTAGAGACTACAATTTGAACCTGGTTTACCCAATCAGACAAAAACTGATTAGGATAAGACACATGCCCAAAATGATAGTAACAGCATTAGTTCAAAAAAATGAACAACGCCACCCCTTATACGAGGGGAGTACGTTGAGATACAGTTATCTTGTGCGACTTACTACAACATGTATAGTATATATGGGGGTGTACGGGTGTGGATGTGTGTGCGTATAAATATGGCGGGGAAGTGTTTAAAACAGGGTTAAAAGTGGTCAACACGATCCAGTATACTACAAAGGGGATACCCTGCCGCTACATGTCGCCTGAACAGTAATTTAAATGAACGTAGCCACATATCGGCTACGCAAACGATATGTCGTTCATCAGGACAGGAAAATGACTCTTTTACAACCATGCCTGCACGACCATACAACAGAGTCATGGCGTCATTCTAGTGGACTAGAACAGTCAGGGCCTCGTTCTCGTGGGCCACGACAGGAAAGAGAGTGGTTTACAAATACGTCTGTGGAACTATACAAACCCAGGGCGTCACCCTGGTGGGCTAGAGCAGTCTAGATGAAGGTCAGAACTGAGAGGGGTGGTCTGATTGATACTCAGGGATTCACTCGGTGGGAAACTAGAGTCACCGCATGTTATTTGGCCAAAAAATACTATGACTGCCCCATAACAACTACCAGTGCCAATCCCAAGTGCTAATGCTGTATCTTCTCAGGCAACACATGCTATCCCACCAATGAAGACTATAATTGCACTATCGCAGATACAAGTAGCAATCCCAATTACTATTGCTTACTTTCTCAGGCATCCCATGCTATCCCACCAATGCAAACTTTAATTGCACTATCGCAGTTACCAGTAGCAATCGCAATTACTATTGCTAATACCTTCTCAGACACCACATGCTATCCCACCAGAAAAGATTAAAATTGCACTATCGCATTTACCAGTAGCAATCCAAGTGCCAATGCTGTAGCTTCTCAGGTACCACATGACATCTCACCAATGAAGACTATAATTGCACTATCGCAGTTACCAGTAGCAATCTCAATTGCTACTAACGTGCCTTCTCAGTCACCACATGATATCCCACCAAAGAAAATGACTGCTGCACTATCGCTGCTGCCGTTGACTTTATCTCATCCCCATCGATTGAAACATCATCATCGGCAACACAATTACAAAGAATGGCACCGTCGAGTACTCCATTGGGAATACATTCGAGGACACCATGTCAGTCATATACGGTCTCACCCTTGCATACTCCAAAATCCCGAAGACATGTGGATGCACGCACTACCTGTTCTCTTGGTATAGTAATTACACCTACACCGGTAAAGTTGTAATGGAAAACTCGATCGTGCTTTGACCCGAGAGCCCCAGGAGCATAAGAACATTAGAATTTATCTCCTCCGACCATGCGGTGCACGTCTGAACTTTGTGGTGCTCATCAACTCTCATGGATATCGGAAGATTGACAACAAGGTTCCTTGTATGAAGGCACCTCGAGGATGTGAAGACCATATGGGACCGATTTGCAACACATGTTGTGGTGGTCGAGTTAGGATATCGATTGGATGCTAAATATGGATGACTGGTGAAGATAGTACGATTAATACCTCCGCAAACCCGATCACAGACCATATGGAGTATGATAACTGGATTCCTACAATTATGCTAGGCCGTATAGTGTCATAACAAGATAGGTAAACAAACAGTGTCGGTTTAAAACAATAGAGTATATATTATTACCTAATATTTGACATGAATACTTATTCAGAACGCCGATTCACGCCATACGACAACACACGGTACATCTCAATAAAACAGTTGAAACATTTGAATTTTGTTGGGTGCAATTCGAGGCCCTATTTACAAACACAAAGCTCTCATTCACAGAAAATTTCTCAAATGTCAACATACACACACACATGCATAACGCACACTCATTCACTCACTCACTCACATATATATATATATTTATATAAACATATATATATATATATATATATATGTATGTATGTATGTATGTATATATATATTTATATATATATGAATATATCTATATATAATATATATATATATATATAATATATATATATTATATATGTTATATATATATAATATATATATTATCATATGTATGTGCATATTTATATATTTATATATTCATATATATATAATATATATGTATATATATATGTATATATATGTAATAATATATATATAATATATACATATATAATATATATATTATTATATATATATTGCAATGTATGCAATATAATTATATGTGTATATGTATGTAATGTTTATTATTATTGTTTATAATACATATATATAATATATGTATACAACCAATACAACCATGGTATAATGTATATGGCATTATAATATGTAGTAATATGTATGTATGTATTAATGTTCATATGTATGTGCATTATATTATTACATATTATGTACATATATGTATGTATATGTATGTGTATATTATATAATAATATATATATATATATTATATATATAATAATAATATATATATATATATATATATATATATAATACACATAATATATATGTATATATATACATATTATATATATATATATATATATATATATATCATATACATAAATATGATATATATATATATATATATATATATATATTTTATATATATATATTATATATATAATATAAAATATAAAATATAAATATATATATATATATATATATATATCTATGTGTGTATATGTGTGTATATGAGTGTGTGTGTGTGAGTAGATAGTAGATAGCACATAAACTATATAAAGCAACATACTACTCAAAAAAAAAAAAAAACGCATCAACGTTAGATTTATATAAATATACGCTGCAGTCTAACAATGGCAGCATTGCAATAAATGTCCTTGCAAGGCCCTCGCACGTTCCCTAAGTTCATTTTACACACGAGATATATATGCTACATACTCTACAATTAAAACAAAAAAAAACTTTACAGAGTGCGTTCAATGTAAGTAAACCCGAACACTTTTGCAATCACAATTGAGATTTGAGCTTCGTAGACACGCCACGGTTATAGCGCTGCGGCATGGAATAGTCTCGCTGCTCAAGATATCATTGTTGATTCTCGCGTACTTTTTTAATGAAAAAGCTAGCTTTGCTCAGCCATTTTTAAGCGTTTTAGTTGAGCTTGTTCATTAATTCGGTGCACCCATGCAGATGCCCTGCTATTCATATCGTCTATGTAGTACGTGTGTCGTGGCTGCAGGAGTGAAGGAGTGGGGTTATTAGTAGCGGATAACAGTCCTGACAACAGACATGACGGGGTGGTCGGATACGGATAAAGGAAACGCGTACCACCGTGGAGACAAATGTATAGACGTGACTTCGTACAATTTTCAGGGTGAGTGGAGAGGTATCTCTATATCGGGCCACTGAGGGTACATTCCTACGCTACGCGGAGAGACGCTTTAACTGTCAGCTATATATGTAATGTGGATGATGTTCGCATTGCATTTCCGCAGAGCATAAGCGCTTTAGTAGTGGTATTAGTCTAGTGGTCGTAGACACGCATCAGTGGACAAGTATGGTTCGGTGTACAATCCGTGTGCACAGTACTAGCTCAGCATTGATGTTATGTTAAAACATGTAATCTAGTCTTAACAGGTATGTAGAACTATTTTCACTGTAATCGTGCACAAATGTGTCTATTTGCAGTTGTAGTTCTTGTTCGAACCGGACTACTAACAGTGTGTAAGAAGAATGTCTTGTTTTTTTTGTTAAAGCCTAACTACTTACAGTGTTTAAAAAGAATGCCTTGTTGTTTTTGTTAAAACTTAACTACTTACAGTGTGCAAGAAGAATGTCTTGCTGTTTTTGCTAAACCTAACTACTTACAGTGTGTAAGAAGAACGTCTTGTTGTTTTGTTAGAACCTAACTACTTACAGTGAGTAAGCACAATGTCTTGTTCTTTTTGTTATAACCTAACTACTTACAGTGTGTAAGAAGAATGTCTTGTTGTTCTTGAGTTCCGGGCGCCAGTCGCCGTTCTTCTTCCAGTCTATTTCGCCCTTGAGCTTCTTATCGTTCAGGCCAATGAACATGATGCGTGGAGCTATAACGGACACAGCAGGATCACATGTGGTTAGTCGCCTTTTTATACTTGGCCACCACTTTGCTAGTCACCTTTACTACCAAATACTACCCAGGTAGTCGCTTCTTTAAACTTTGTGAGTCACCTTCTTATACTATGATAGTCACCAGTTTAAACTCTGTTAGTTACCTGTTTAAACTTTGTTAGTCACTTTTTATACTATGTTGGTCACCTGTTTGAACTTTGTTAGTCACCTGTTCATATTTTGTTAGTCACCACTTTGACAGTCACTTATACGACACACAACAGATAAGCGTTCACACTGACTCATAGGTACACGCGTTTAACGCGATAAAATACTCATGCGGGCGTAAACAGATATACGTATGTGCTAATCTCCACGGCATGATAGCAACGGGGTGCGTCGAAACAGTGAGAAAGGGCAAACGTAGGGCGAAACACGGACAAAACTAGCTTTTGAAGTGGTGTATGTGAACCCTATGTAGACATTTAGTTCTGCATAGCTACCCTTTTACGGATAGCGGACCATGCCGGCAGCCAGGATTACAGAGGTTAAAACCCCAAACCCTAAAACCTCACAGACAACTTAATTACAACAACTAATACTATATATGCGCATGTACTAACAGCAGCTTAATAATACTTCTGAGCATGTGACTGAACGGGTGTACGCCATTAAACTCAATAGGAGTGAACGACTAAGACACACACAGGAACATCCATATCGACTGCATCTGATAGCCATGTATTCAGTACGCGCTCCACAATTGTATATGCAAAGGCACAGATACAGATACAGATACAGGCACAAACACAGATAGAGATACACAAACACAAATTCGAACACAGGCACGCGTATATATATATATATATATACATACATACATACATACATATATATATATATATATATATATATATATATATATAATATATATATATATATATATATATATATATATATATATATATATATATATATATATATATATATATATATATACATATAAAAATACATACATACATACATACATACATACATACATACATACATACATACACATGCGACATACATACATACGTACATGCATACATACATGCGCCATACATACATACGTACGTACGTGCACATGCACATACGTGCGTACGTATTATTACGTTATTGACGTGACATGCGTGCATGATACATATGCGTATGCATATGCATATATTGCGTACATTATTACGTATTGCATATAATGCGTTATGCATATACATATAATTAGTATGCGTATATTATTGCGTATGCGTAATACATATTGCGTATACATATACATTATGCGTTATGCGTATGTACATTATTATATTATATTATATTATGCGTGTACGTATGCATACATGCGTATGCGTAATATTATAATGCGGCGTACATTATTATTATTGATGCATGCGTTATTATTATTATTACATATAATGCATTACATATACATTGCATACATGCATTACATGTTACATTGCACATACACATGTACATGCGCACATTGCGTGCGTGCATACGTTGCATTGCGTACGTACGTGCGTGCGTGCGTGCGCGTACATACACGTGCGTACGTACGTGCGTACGTTGCATTACGTACGTGCGTGCGTTACGTTGCGTGCGTGCGTACGTGCGTGCGTGCGTGCGTGCGTGCGTGCGTGCGTGCGTACGTGCGTGCACATTGCCATGCGTGCGCATTGCGTGCGTACGTGCATTATACCATACGTACGTGCGTACATACATGCGTGCGTACGTGCGTGCGTACGTGCGTGCGTGCGTACGTACGTACGCGTGCGTGCGTGCGTGCGCATGCGTGCGTACGTGCGTGCGCGTACGTGCGTGCGTACATACATACATGCGTGCGTGCATTGCGTGCGTACGTGCCACGTACGTACATATGCGTACATACATACATGCATACATACATACGTGCCATGCATACATACATACATACATACATACATACGTACATTGCATACATATTACATACATACATAATACATACATACATATTATATACATACATATATATATATATATATATATATATATATATATATATATATATATATATATATATATATATATAATATAATTGTTTTCATCCTGTATGTGGTTCTCACACATACCGTCCGTTAGTATGCCCACTCGGGAGACATAGAAGAGCCCCCTCCGTTTCTTAACCGCACCGCACAGGAGAATTTTCTCCCCCCGGTTGTAGTAGGTAATCCCTATCAGATGGGAGACCACCCATTCAGAGAGTATGAGGGTTATTTAGGGTTAGGGATTGGGTTCCAAGGTGTAACGTTTGAGGTTTTCACGGAAACGGAACATGCCTGTGCGAGATACAGTTGTATTTCCACATGGACTCACTCACACACACGCTCTCTGTTGAGCTTAAGGTGTTGAGTGGTCCTTTGTTCCCCTTAGACTAGTTTTGGTTGTGAGTGAATCTGTACAGACAGTGTGTATACGCAATAACCAGAACACACCAACTTATGCGATTCAGTGTGGTGTACATACACTAAATGCATCCCCCCGTCAAGCTTTCTCGTGAAGAGCTAACGATACAACACGGACGTGTACATAAATGCAGATGCTAGCACACACACGTGTCGCCAGATACCAGCCGCTGCAGCCACTTACAATACGCACACAGTCAGTCTCGTACACATACATGAGCATATACACATGTACATACATGGGTGTTTGCACGTGTACATACGTGAGCATATACGGGTAATAAGAATATACACGTGTACATACATGCAACTGTAGATGGACAAGTACACACGCATTCCGCACAACGTTTTGGATTGTACTAATCTACAAATCTGTGTTTGTCTGCAGAAGTTTGTCTTATTGAAAGCTGAAGGCACAAGCGTGCACATACATACTTACCTACACAAATACACACACGCGCGCCATCCACGCCCTAAATTTAACTATATACTGAATAAGACAGTACACAATGAAATATACGCCTGTATCGTCATTACTCAAGACACATACACCACATCCAAATAGTATATACGTTGCGTATAAGTTATGCATATTATATAGATATGTATGATATATATACATATGTGTACAAATTTATGTATATTATATATGTGTGCATAATATATATATAAATATATATATATATATATATATATATATATATATATATATATATATATATATATATATATATATATATGCATATATGTGTATGTATTTATACCATTCTGAGAAGTCCTCCTCTGCGGGTGGAGGAGTGGCGGTGATGACATCTCCTATGTTCAGCTGAGCGTTGACGAGATTCGTCAAGTCATCACTCCGCTCACTGCGATTGCTGCATCTGCGCTCCTTGAGTGAGATCTGATTGAAGGATAAATATAGAAACCCGATTCGAAATCAATACGAAGTTGACTGTGAGATCATATTATGCATGTAGCAAAAGAGCCACAGCAGCTCCTTGAGTGAAATCTGTTTGGAGGATAAATATAGACATCCGAATCGAAGGTACGCTAAGAGGAAGACTGTGAGATCATATGTATGCATGTAGCAAAAGAATAACACCAGACAAGGATCGATATGTATATAGCGTATCCATATATAGGTGTAGATTCAATTCCCCACGAAATTTGCTGATTTTGTACGAACATCACATGGATGTATCACACGAGAATGTATACTTTGATGACATTTTCTGCAGTCTTGTGCATAAGAACGCACACGTACATCCAAAAGTAGACACACACATGTACATGCACATGCACCAGTACATGCACGTACACGTACACGTACACGTCCACACACACACACACACACACATCACATCATATATATATATATATATATATATATATATATATATATATACATATACATATACATATACATATACATATATATATACATATACATATATATACATATATATATATGCATATGCATTGCGTATACATATTACATTGCATACATATGCATATGCATTATGCATATATTATTGCATATATATGTATATAATATATATATATATATATATATATATATATATATATATATATATATATATATATATATATATATATATATATATATATATATATATATATATATATATATATATATATATATATATATATATATATATATATATATATATATATATATATATATATATATATATATATATATATTTTCACATATACATATACAAATACATATACATATACATATAAATATACAGGTAAGTAATGGTATTCACGCATGAAAATATACCTATTCGTACATATATGTGAGAATAATACCAACGTATTCAAATACCCGTACCTCTTCATCAATTGTATCATTCCTCACGTCGCCGCATTCGCACGGGTCTAAAGGCACGATCACGGACGTGTGCGCGATATGCCCATCTGGACCAACATTCATGTTGGATGTCATCTCCACTGTATTAAATAAGCATATACATATCCGATTATTCGACGTATATACGCATGTGACAAAAGCTATAAATACACGGATGGGATGTATGTGGATGTGTCTCATGTGGTATATCTTAACAGCCGTGCTCAGAGACAACAGTTCTAGTTTTGGGGATCAAACGGATGAATTAGTACAACTCGAACTGCCGAAGACGAGCGTGTTCTCAACGCAAAAAAAAATCTCATATGCTGGGTTCCACTCCGTCATAATATACGTACCACATACATGCTATATACATATATACATACGAAGATACTGATACAGATGTACGAATTTAAACATACATACATATGAAGATATAATATATATATATATATATATACATCTATATGTATATATATATATATGTGGTGTGTGTGTGTGTACCTCCATCGCCAGCAGCCGGTAGATAGGGTCTGAGTTCAGGGGGCTGCATGGTCAGTACTTTATCCCATTCCACACCGTCGAAGAAAGGGTCCTTCTTGAGTTCTGCATAACCTCCCATCTCGGGACATCCCAAGCGTTGGTGCGGGTCAATCTGTGACTCGCATAGAGTTGCAGTCCGTTTATAGGGGGGCGTGGATGGGTAAGTGTGGGTAGCTTTATGAACGGACAACGAGTGTGTGTATATCTGGTTATATATATTTGCATTTGTTGGTGATTAAGTGTGTGTGTATACGTATATATATATATATAGTGTACGAGATATGTATAAATACGTATGTGCCTATGCGTTGACGTGTATCGTTAGTACGCAGTCAAGCGTGATAAGTAACGCCATAAGACATAAAAATCGGACAGAGTCATATACCTTGTCATATACATAGATGGTCGCATGCTAAGTCGACTACGCCCAGACATTACTAATCACATCTCTACCCAAATATACACCGTTAAAAACAAGATACATGCGCGCTCGGCTTCACTCGGTTTAAACTAGGAATACTCAGAAGTGTGTACCATCCACATACACGCCGTGTCGAATATGCTATAAGCTCGTACTGTGAGCTACTGGACTGACTACACCAATGAACAGCAGTCCGTATATCTCCATCAAACCTCAAACTAAACAGTGGAGCATGGATGCCTTCATAGTGCGTCGCTCGATAGAATTATATGGCCTACTAAAACCTTAAAACCCTATATGAGAGCCAGGCAGGCATACCATAGATACAAAGTGCATACCAAATTACAAACGATATCATGGGACCCCCGCATTCAACGTAGCGGTGCGGTGCGGTACATTGGTGTGCAAATGTGCGGAGAATGCAGAAACACTGACTTGTGCTCTAAATTCGTCTCTAAATACCATGAATAAACATACAGAACATACACATACTCGTGAACGTACAAATGCATACGCTCGGGCTCATACCGACAGATGACGATGTTTGGTATACATGTGTGCGTGGGCTTATAGAGGCATCCTTGTTTATGTGCACATATACATAGGTGTACGCATTTGGAGATTCATAACCTGTTTGTATTTGCAGTCCATTGTATACATACCACCAAAAGTTCTTTGATCAGTCTTCTCGCTGCGATCGGGAAATGCTGTGGAAAGTCTGCGAGCACAGAAAAATGTCATATAAGGAAGTAGTAAAGACTAATCAGAGAATGAATGATAAGGGGTCTATGCAAAGATACTATAAGTTCACATCTAACTCATGAAACGATATACATCCCGCACACAGTGAGATGACAGGTGCAATCCTTCGATCACATGGGAGCGATCGAACGATCGCAGATTATATGCCGTTCGATAGTATAGAGACACAACGCACGATGAACTATATATTTATATATATATATATATATATATATATATATATATATATATATATATATACGTATACATATACATATATATATGTATATATATATATATATATATATATATATATATATATATATAATATATGTATAGCTACGTATCTATGTATATATAACTACGTATCTATGTATCATATCACAATCCCAAGCTATGAAATGCGTTCAAAGTAATCCTCCGCACACTGTCTCAACAAAGAAGTAAAGTTCTGGTCTGTATGTACACACAAGAAACCCCACCAGTGGTTAATCAAACAGTTTGATGCTCGTCAACGCTATAGAAAGTACACCAAAGCAAGACAACGAATTCCGTATAAAAAAATGAAGCGAACTCTGAAGTGTTCTAATTTATACGAACATACCGAAACATGCGTTGCTCACGAGTTCGAAGGTTTGGTATTCATTCACGCCCTTGAAAGGGGGCCGACCAGCAATGATTTGGTATACAATACATCCGAGCGCCCACAGATCACTAGCCATGGACGTCTGCTTATTTTTCAGCAATTCTGATGAGGAACGATAAGGTGATACGTCGGAATAAACGGGTAGTATATGTGTAAATAGTTATATATACGCAGTATGTATTGACGAGTATATATATATATATATATATATATATCAATATAGAGATAAAGATAAAAATAAAGATTAAAATTAAGATTAATATTAAAATTAAAATTAAGATTAAGAGTAAGATATAGATATAGATATAGGTAGATATAGATATAGATATACATACATACATACATATACATACATACATACATATATTTACATATATATATATATATATATATATATATATATATATTGTGATATCCCCGTAGTAGGAGTGGTTAATCTACTTGGTACTACGGGGATATCACACACCTGTAGCCTATTGGACGAGTCCTCTTGTCCTCAATACTCAATAGCGCTGCGACAACACGTTATCACAGAAAACTTATCAAAATCGAGTAATCGAACGCATAGATCGCAGCTTTGTGATATCTCTGTAGTATATATATATATATGTTTGTATATCTGTACGTATGTAGATATATAGGTACATATGTATGTATATATGTATGTATGTAATTTATGTTATATAAATATATATATATATGTGTGGGGGGGGGGGGGTGTGGGTGTGTGTGGGTGTGTGTGGGTGTGGGTGGGTGTGTGTGGGTGGGTTTGTGTGTTTGTGTGTATGTGTATAAAAGAATTTAAAATATACATGTATATGCCATCGCAATTGGAAGGCAATCAAATCTTACTTGTAAATGTGCGCTCACATAAACGCAGATGAAATATGTATGAATTTATGAGTAGATATACACATGTTTGCAAATATAACTCTCACTACTTTAGTCTACTACCACGTGAGTCATATCCTGCAGGGTTTTAGGGTTCAGTCTTCTATTGGCGTCACCCTCCCGTACAGTAGAGGGCACAGTTGACTCCGATTTGTAGTTGCGGACAACCACAACCCACACACGCGCATGTATCCATACGTATACACATGCTTATACATGCATACAACTGTCCGTACACCATATCTACATGCATACGCACGCGCATGTCTACATACGTATACGCATGCTCGTACATACATACAACGTTCCACAAATTATATCCACATGCTTACACGTTATACCTGGTGAGACGTATTCTGCGGTTCCTACGAACGATGATCTCCTGTTAACGGCACTGACTTCGGCAGTGGGGGCCACAATGACCTTTGGTTCGTACTTGCGCGCGCCTTCCTCTGAGAGAGTGTCTGAGGTTGCACTGGTGACTGAAAGCGTCGAACCTGAGGAATCCCGTCCAGCATTACTCCTATCAATGAATGAAACGATATACTGAGAATAGGGTGGGTACCAACGGAGGAGTATAGGGTTTGGAGATTTGGAAATAGTGTGAGTATCTGGCCATTGTGGAGGCCAATCACAGATTGTGGCAACTGTTTGCCGTATGAAATTATATACTGTAAGTCAACACACGCAATGTATATATATATATATATATATATATATATATGTATATATATATATATATATACGTCAACTCAGTTGCCGGACAACAACCACAAAAGCATACAATTTATATACGCTCCTGTTAGTATAGAGATAAATGTCTCGATATTAGCATGGATCCATGAGGGAGTACGTTATAGTGTAAATATGATTTCTCTATCGGAGCGGAGATTCTAATAAATAGATCCAATCCCGACAGTCTCGATATTATTAAGCAATGTCCGAGTCAAACGAGTGTGGGACCAGTTCGTGGCTGTGGTCGGATCTCGCAGTTCTAAATCATTGATTGATTTGGCTATCAAATGCTGGGAATGGCACGCACAGTACAATCCAAACAATACCCTGTCAGTATAAAACCATAACTGATACAATAGCTACCCACAGACTAGTCCCTGTCAAAGACACATTCGAGAATCACGGGTGACAGTGGCGGTGCCACCACTGTCACTGTCAGTGCCCAGATCAGTGAATATGAGGTCGATAGTTCGCACATGATTCAAAATTCAATACAAATTCATTGTCTGAGACAGATACACCTGGAACCCGCGGGGGGTTGTGGCTGTGGCAGGATTTTCGCAGTCCCAAAATCCGTGATTTGGAGATGCATGTCGGCACCTAATAGTATGTTTTCGGGCTTGAAGTCCCGGTGTATGATGCCCTGTACAACCCACAGAACAATACATCAATACAAATCAGTGGAGAAAATGAGTTCCAGGATCCCCAAAGAGCGGATGAAAAAGAGCTCTATACCAAATACGTTGCGTGTTAATTCAAAATGATAATAAGGGGTTTAGGGTTTGAAAATGATAATAAGGGTTTCAGGTTTTAAATGGCAGTAGTGAACAGTACCTACAGAAGCGATGACAAATGATATTGTTGCTGACATAAACAGAACAGGGTGTGCAAAGGAGTTCAAGTGAAGTTGTTGGAGATGCACGCATTCGATTGGAGTCAACCATTGCAGGTGCAGACACCACGCATATCTATGTATATAGTGATTCATCAGGCTTACCTCGGATATCACGTGTCGTCATACATATGCGTGTATATCTATATACGAAGGACATTCCTCCAGACTTATCCGGGGATACACCCCTGCGTTATACATATATGGGCATATCTATATATAGGGAGTGCTAATAAACAGATTTCCTTAGTCTTACATTACTGAGTTATACGTATGTGAGCATATCTATTTATAGATTGCATTTCGACTTACCTGGCAATGCCATCCCTGAACTTATATCACGAATATCTTCCCTGAGCTATACATTTGTAAGCACATCTAACAATAGATTACACTCCAGGCAACACCATCCCAGAGTTCTACATATGTAAGTATATTTATATATGTATATGTAGGTATATCTATATATAGATTGCCCTTCATCAAGCTCACCTGAGAATGCATGTACTCCAGTGCGAGCACCATCTCGGCCGTGTAGTGTTGCGCACACTTCTGATCGAAGGAGCCCAGTTTGCGGATGTAGTGCAAGAGCTCTCCATTCTCAGCGTAGCTTAATACGTAGTCTGTGGTAGTCGTTGGGTGGGGATGCGGGGGACTTGAGACGTGCTCTGTTTATAGCAGCGCGCTCTGAGATCATGTACGTGCACACACACACTGTAGCACCCATTTCTACAAGCACAGGCAAACACAACTGCTAAACAATACAAGTGTGTGTAGCAACATGCAAGCGATGCGTACAGTGTACTTACATAGTCTCCGCGCGTCATGGAAAGTGTAGTACAGTTTAACGAAACTGGGATGGCTGTTGAGCTTCTCAAACACATTCTTCTCCAGATTGACATATTTAACCTGTGTTTACTCGCACACAAAGATACATATAAAAATAACGATAAGTCACATGAAAATTAAAGTAAGATACATATGGAAAAGTAAAAATAAGATACATACAGGAAAATGAAATAAGATACATATGGAAAAGTAAAAATAAGATATATACAGGAGAAAAAAATATCATACATATGTGTAAGTAAAATAAGATATATACAGGATAATAAAATAAGATACATATGGAAAATAAAAATGAGATACATATGCAAAAGTAAAAATAAGATAAATATTGGGTATGAAAATAATATACATACATAAGATACATATGCAAAATAAAAATGAGATACATACGGGGTATTAAAATAAGATATATATGGATAATTAAAATAAGATACATACAAGAAATCAGATTAAGATACATATGAAAAATAAAAATAAGATACATACGGGAAACTAAAATAAGATATATATGAATAATTAAAATAAGATACATGCAGGAAATCAGATTAAGATACATATGAAGTATAAAAATAAGATACATACGGGACATTAAAATAAGATACATATAGAAAATTAAAATAAGGTACACATGGTAAATAAAATAAGTGATGGGATATTAAAATCAGATGCATATGAGAAATCAAAATAGATTTAAAGGCACTGAGGTTTTATAAGGTTCGGTTTCCCAGCATCCTCGAAGCGTATGAACCGACCTCTGAGTGTCTGCGATAAACTCAACCATTGAGACGATGGAACAGTACGCTATGTGCATCTGTAAATATGTATATATGTGTTTACATATATAAATATGTATGTTTACATATGTGTATATATGTATATATATATATATATATATGTATGTATGTATGTATGTTAATATATTTGTACATGTGGGTTCACATATATGCAACCATATCATTTAAAAATATGGCTGGCAGGTAATCCACACGAGGGCAGCTGGTATAAATATTGATAGCTGCCTTCAGAGATAATTTATAGCGTATACATGCACACTTGCGCAAGTAATCGAGCACTTCGAACCAAATTATAGATCGATAGATAGGCGGATAAACAGATAGATATATACATACATACACACACGTGCGTGTGCAAATGTATACATATTTGTAGTCAATTCAACTTTCACTGCGAGGATAGGTATGAGCTAATTAGCCTTGCGATTTTGAGCATCCAAAGCCTTGAAATACGCAATCCTGATTGCCCTGAACTGAAAATGAAATATGAGCTCTGACGGTACGTTGTATGATGGATATACAAATATATATATATATATATACAATAAGCACCTATCTACATGAATGGTCCGCTTAGTCCTACGGCATAGGCTCTGGCAGAGTTATTTCGTCGATACGTTTATCCTTTCATCACTATCTGGAAGATCCATGAGTCTGACATTATAGCATCAAATACATTTATCAACTTCAATATAAAACTGGGTATACCCTCTTATCCACAGCATGAGCTTACTCTGATATTTTAGGGTTTAGGGTTTAGGGGTTTGGAGATCCATCAGACTAACAATCAAATACGTTTATAAAGTGCAATATAACACTTGAGTATACCCTCGCTTTCTCAAATATTTTAGGGTTTAGGGTTTAGGGTTTTGAAGATCCACCAGTCAAACTTTATAGCATCAAATAATCTATAAAGTTCAATATAACAGTGGGTATACCCTTTTATCCTACAAAGTATGGGCCTTCTCAAATATTTTAGGGTTTAGGGTTTAGGGTTTTGAAGATCCACCAGTCAAACTTTATAGCATCAAATAATCTATAAAGTTCAATATAACAGTGGGTATACCCTTTTATCCTACAAAGTATGGGCCTTCTCAAATATTTTAGGGTTTAGGGTTTAGGGTTTAGCGTTTGGGGGTTTGAAGATCCACTAGTCTAAAATTATAGCATCAAATGCAATTATCAACTTCAATATAACACTGGGTATACCCTCTTATCCTTCACAGCATGGGTTTTCTCTAATATTTTAGGGTTTAGGGTTTAGGGTTAAGATCCACCAATCTAACATTATAGCATCATATGCATTTCTCAACGTCAATATAACACTGGGTATACCCTCTTATCCTTCACGACATGGGCTTTCATGGATATCTTTGGGTTTAAGGTTTAGGGGTTTGAAGATCGATCAATCTAAAATTATAGTATCATATACATTTCTCATCCTCAATAAAACACTGGGTATAACCCTTTCTCTGATATTTTAGGGTTTTAGGGTTTTAGGGCTTTAAAGTTTAGGGTATTGAAGATCCACCAATTTAACATTATGCCATCACATACATTTTTCAGCCTCAATATAACACTGAATATACCTTCTTCTCCTTCACAACATGTGCTTTCTCTAATATTTTGATGGCGTACTTCTTCCCAGTCCCTTTTTCGGTTGCTAATTGGACCTGAAATTCATACCACAGTACAAGTAAGTATCCGAGAATAAAAATATATCCAGAAAACATAAGCGCATTCTGAGTACAAAAAAGGAACATACTCAAGAAACCCCCTTCGATGGTTGCGCTGCTAATAATGTGTATATGAGCAGGTAAAAGTCATATGCCTTGTGCCAATGCATGCACAAGTGGCTACATTGAAAACCCCCATACTCTGAGGTGCGCGATGGTACAGGTAAAGTGCGCGTTGGTACATATATATGCATAAATGTTTGTATATATATTCAATTATATATATATATATATACATAATTGAATACATATATATATATATATATATATAATGTGTGTGTGTGTGTGTGTATATATATATATATTCATTCAAATACATACATACATACATACATACATACACACATGCATGCATATTTAAATTAATAAATAGGTACAAACATGCATACATACATATATACATACATACATACATGCATGCATGCATACATACATTCATATATATATATACATATATATATATATATATATAAATATATATATATATATATATATATATATATATATATATATATGTATATGTATATATATATATATATATATATATATATATATATATATATATATATATATATATATATATATATATATATATATATATATATATATATATATGTGTTGATTGATGATGATGATGATGATGATGTGTGATGTGATGATGTGTGATGTGTGTGTGTGTGATGTGTGTGTGTGTGTGTGTGTGTGTGTGTGTGTGTGTGTGTGTGTGTGTGTGTGTGTGTGTGTGTGTATACATTAATCAGAGTTGCGCACATTGAAAATATGGCTGGTAATATTCCTTTACAAACATACAGCTATAAGTCATACACCTACAACTAACAGCGGATGTAGTGCTAAAAACTAATATATACTGCGAAGAAAGTTCTTGTCAAAAATATCATTCAAATCGACATCAAAACACCGTCACCTAGACCGAGATACACGTATGCATGTCTGTATGTAGTCATGTGCTCGTCAATGTAGAGAAGAATCAACTTGAAGCAAAAAAAAAAAAAAAAAAAGATTGAGTCAAGCTGTCTCTGCCGATGTCACATCTCAAGCTTTGCCCGAAGTATAGCCGTTCTGTCATTCTTCTACCATCGAATGAATTCGGTGTTGAATAAAAGATAGCGAACAGATCCATATGCATATCCACTACATATACAATATGAACAGATTTACTTTACATTCAAATTCATAAGTAATGTAGAATGACACAGTAATAGGCCATCTCGCCACTACACATATCCATCTACGAGCATTCCAGCAATGACAAAGTCCTTCATACAGTTGTACAGTGTGACGCACTTAGGCAAACTATATACATATATATATATATATATATATATATATATATATATATATATATATATATATATATATATATATATATATATATATATATGTGTGTGTGATGTGTGTGATGATGATGATGATAATGTAAATATGCATATATACCTATGCATATACACACACAGACACAGACACACATATATATATATATAAATAAAACATATATATATATATATATATATATATATGACCACACACACGCCCACATGCACACACACACGCTCACACACACATGCAAACACATACACACACATGTATATATATATATATATATATATATATATATATATCTATATTGATATATTATATATATATATATATGATGATGTGATGATGATGATTGACATGATGATGATGATGATGATGATGATGATGATGTGATGTGATGTGATGTGATGATATGATGATGTGTGTGTGTGATATATAAATATATATATATATATATATATGTATGTGTGTGCAATGTTGCGTATGCGCGTATTGCGCATGTGTGTGCGTGTGTGTGTGCGCATGCATGGGTATAATATATATTGACATTTACATATATATATATATATATATATGTGTGTGTGATGATGATGATGATGATGATTGTGTGTGTGTGTGTGTGTGTGTGTGTATATATATATATATATGTGTGTGTGTGTGTGTGTATATATATATATATGTATGTGTGTGTGTGTGTGTGTGTGTGTGTGTCTATACATATATATATATATATATATTATACATGTTTATGTATATATTTATGTACATGAATACATTTATACGCACATACGTTCTAAAATTCAGAAGCAGGTAATCAAAACAACAAGCCGACTCACCACAGCAAACGATCCATCTCCGACGATGTCGCCTAGGGTAAAGTCCTCTATGCACTTTTTTTTTTTGCAGTGATTAAGATCTGATACTGACGAGGGTGACTCCGGTGTTGTCCGTGGGTTTGCACGGTATACGCCTGGGATAGACATGTCTACAAAAACCGAAGGTGCGAACACCAACTATATTTATTTGTGTATATGACTCGATACATGAAAATATATATAATATATATAAATATATATATAAATATATATGTATATATATATATATATATATATATATATATATATATATATATTATACTATATATGTATGTGTATGTGTATGAGTAGATTTGAGCACTCAATGTGGTGTGCAAATCATTACTTAGTGTTACTCAGTAATACCAAGTAAAGCATTACCTAGTATTACGAGATAAGCTCTTAACCCGTATAAAAGCTTCTTGACGTGGTCACCATACATATAATATATCTATCTATATATATACACATATTATATATATACATATATG
>LUCW03001488.1:0-12500 GCA_001586965.3 Sphaeroforma sirkka | reverse complement strand
ATTCGCGCAGGACAATAAGGAAGCGATGTACACGTCAGTATATTAATTTCTGGATCTAACCCATATACATATGAATATATATATTCGTGGAATTGTCATGTTTATAAACTACGTTGAAACTTAAACTACCCACACTCATTTGTTCTCGAATATGGTCTGGCCCATTTTACAATAGTGCATTATTGGGATTACAACGAGCGCAGCGCAAGACAATAGGGAAGCCGACCAACACGGGGAAAAAAACCGCTCTAGCCGGATTGATTAAATTAAATAAACCGAAATCATAGCGAAGCACCTGAGTGAACATTTTATCATACTTCCATATGAACTGCAAGTTTTCGTTCATAATCAAATATACATAGATGGCATATTTGTATGACGTGTTACAGTCAATTAAATGTTGGTGCCTTTTAGATATTCAACACACATTTGCATTCAATTTCACACACAAAAAAAAATCATTTTGGTTGCACCTAAAAAATTCCCAATATATCAAAATATACAAATAAAAAAAAAAAAAGATCATCACAATGTGCTTCAGAGAACACCGTATTTGTATCAGATGTTATCCTGTGTCTTTGAATATGACGAACTTCAATTGTACTACTGCACCGATAACTATTGCACATATACGCGATTCGCTTCCTGTGCACACGTCCGTCAGTTTATCATGCGTAGAGCGCCGCAGTACCCGGCGAATAGCACCTCTGCTTTAGCTCAACACGATAAACAAAAGTATTCGAGATCGAAAGAGTGCCTTTCAAGTATTGCCCGGTCGAGTAGTATGAATAGCGTTCGTTGACTGCAACTTGGAGCGAAGAACCCTTCTTTCAAATGGATATGGATACATATCTTAGTAATACTGGCTTAGATAGCACAGGCCAGCCCACAAGTGGATCAATTGATTGTTGATCAGGAGTGTGCAACACAGGCGTACGGAATATCGTACATATAAAGTATGCGATTCTACCATCCTATTGAGAACTTAGCTGCGCACAGAATAAAACGTTGACCTTTTCATGTGGGCAGGCACACAATGAGATTTTAGGGTTTTCGGCCCCGATTAATCTTGGTCCAAAGCTTTGGGGAAGCTACGGTCTATGAAGAAAGAAAAATTGTGAGCAAATACATATGAGTTGCGCGATTTTGCATTCCTGTTGGGAACACTCCTCTGTACCGGTAGAAAAAATTGCTGCTGAAAAATCTTAAATATGGTGTGTGAAAAGAAATTTCTAGTTCGTTATTAACATGAAAGCGGCTATGTTCAATACGCAACTAAGACAAGCAGCTGCGATTACGAAAATCAAAATACCTTGGCAAATAGGAAAGTTATTTTGATATAACTATCAAGCACTCGGTCCTCCTGTTGGCGTGTCAGTAACGCTGACTAAAATACGATTTGCGCAAGAAATCTGTTCTTTCTTTATGCGTTGAGGGCAGGTTCCAAGGGCGTTTGTGCGTGGTTTACCAATCGATCGTTGCAATTTGTTTGCTATTACATTCTTGCTGCCGCAAAATGTTGCAACCAATACACAAACTTAAACATTGTAATTTGACAGCACCGGTAGCAATGAATGTACTGATACATTTCGTAGAGATTATTAATTCGTAGTTAACCTTACTTTTCTATTTTAGATTTGGACAAATCAGTAGCAGAGCTGGAGGATCAGTCTCCTCGTCAAGCGGCACTATCCTCTCGGTAAGGATAAAATCAGCCAACCCAGGCCCTATTAATTTAAGTTCATGCGATATTCGACTTGTGATATACAGAGATATCGTAAGATACATTTAACCTTAAAACAGCTGTTAGACAAACTGTTTGTTGGTCCGCTCGACTAGGCCGTGTAATTGAGGTGTATTAGTAGCGATACATGTCACCTTGACATGCTGTAGTGTGTTGACCCTGTTGAATTCTTTGAGTCAAACTCCCCACCACGATCACAATTAAGTTCCCTAAAGTTCGCGAAATAGTCTTTTCCTATGTCTGTGTATAAAACGTCCAATGTGGCACTGGCATCGTCTTTATGTCTGAGTGGGTATACGAAGGGCTGTCCGCTTGTGTATTGGCATCTACATATTTAATGTTGCATTTGTAGCCTGTTGGGGACGTTGGCAAACCCGTGTGTAAGTCAACGTGGAAGACTGTACCGACGGGTGGTAGTGTGCTCTCGTCTTTGATTGTGCGCGAGATTGGACGTCGTCACATTTTCCCACGAACGCAAGGGTTGCAGAACGTAAGTGCGCGTGGACGAAGTAATAGGGCTGTTGTTGATGGAACCGCGTGCTTAGTGCTACCTACGTGAGCAACGCAGATATTCCGCCACTTAAGTGGTCCGGTAATCTCAGTGCCATTCTGTAAGAATGTGTCGGCGGTGATTTCGATGAGTTCCGCATGTGAGTGTAGCTGAAGTTTCGTTTGCTTGTAGTTGCGCGTGTTGAAATGAAGCGGAAAACCCATAGTGATAAGGCCATCTTCCTTCTCAAGCTTGAGAAGTGCTTCTCGCCATGTTTTGATAAGGAAAGGTATATTGCCGTAGAGGTGTGTGTTTGGCTGTTGCCGTGATTGTTTGAATGCGTCGTGTAGTGGCGCATCTGGCTCTAAACTACAGTAGACAGGAACTTGTGCGTTATGTTTCTGAGCAAAAGGTCGATGCCTATCTCGCCGAAGACATCTGTAACGTGCGTCTTGACTAGAGTCGGGTTTAGCTTCCAGTCATCGTGTGAAGGCTTGGCTGGTGTGGTAAGTGTAGTATTGCTCGTCGTCATAGTGTTACGTGTGTCACAACGGTGTCCTAGTCTATCGTGCCAGTTCTCGAGAGAGGTGGCTGTGAGATTAGCCACAGTATATTGTCCATTGTGATTTGGAATGCGATGTAACAGTTCATCGTTCTGGAGTATGTCACACTCCGTCGGAACGGATTTGTTGGGTTCCGATGGTAAATATATCCCATAGTTGTGCCGTAGTAGTAATTGTACGGATAATATATTCTGTGTCGCGGTTGGCATAATAAGTACTGTTCCTAGGCCGGATAGTACACCACGTTGAGTAAGTATAATTGCGACTCTTATTAGAAAACTCTACAATAAAGCGTCCAGTGTGTATGTCTTCGACACCATCTGTATTATATGAACCATTGCTCCAGAGTCAACAAGTGAGGCAGTAAAAGGTAACGTTTGTTCTGGCCCCAGCAAAGTAGCATTGAGTATATTTAGTTTGTAGTGGCACTCAGGTATGGCGTGTGGGGGTAGGGTGTGGAACTTTCGAACTAGGTACAGTTTGAGTATCTGTGGATAGGGCCCCGTCCCTTCAACTGTACTCGATGCATGCCTCGTCGTTGTGGCCAGGTTTGTTGTCGCCCTTGCTACATGTGAGAGTCGAACGGTCGGCGGGACATTTCTCCCCGATGTGATCTTTCGATCCGCATCGTCGACAGATAGATTTTCGGAACCGTAAATACTGTGACCTACTTCTTTGCACAAGGGGCATGTGATCTCGCGAGGTTGGCGCTTATCTTTCACGTCTTTCGTGTCCGGCTGTGTGGTGATAGCGTTGATTCCCATTGTTGTATTGCGTGTCGCGTTCTGGTGATCACCTTCGAACTTGAGAGTCATGCGATATACCTCATTAATGTCTAATTTGTCGGTGTCTAGATCGAAGATGTTGGATCGGAGTAGTTGATAGTCGTTGACTAGACTATAGAGTAATGCGCAGATAGTGTATTTGCCTAGAATCACCTCGCCGACATCGAGAAGTCCCTGACGAATAAACTTCGATGGAAATTACTAGGTTTCAAACTATATTAAACTAAAATACAATTTAGTCAGTTAGGATTTAGCAGTGGTAGCTTGTGTAAGAATGATCGGGACTGCCTCTTGTTAAGAGCCTAAATATCCTCGATCACACAGGGCGTACCTCTAGCTGTTCTTTATTGAATAATTTTCACTAGAAGTACTAAGTGTTCATGACCACTTGCCTAATTTGTAAATAGACATAATAACGTAAGTCACGTTAATACATTAGCTGATATAAATAAAGTTCCATCTGAAGAAAAGTTAAAAAAAGAAAAAGACTTATTGGATTTTGGAGATTGGCGGGAGGACCAAAATCTATAAGTAGTAGTTCGGAGATTATAAAATTTAGTTTATAATATCCTACATCTACTAATGTCTCAAATAGGTCCAAGTAGATGAGTCATACCAAATACTCAGGCTATTGGAGCCATCAAAGTGAATTTAGAACACTTTGGAAATATTGGAAAAAGAGCTTGTACTAAATTATTTAAAATACAAATAAAAACCAATGTATTATCTCAATTGATCTTGATATTTTAGACTGACCGGAGGCCGTATTTCTACATAGCCCCCAGTAGCTTTTAGAACTACGAACGTACGTTAGATACGATCTAGTTGGTAAAGCGAAAACCAAAGTAAAAACGGTTTCGGTCATGACTTATCAGTAAGTATGTGCCCTATATGTACGAGTTCAAGACTCATGTTGTACTCTATGTCGTTTAGTATTTGGTCCAGTAACCATTTCCGATGTAGGCGCCTTACGTTTATTATTTGGTAAGGTATTAGCCAAAGGCTGTTCTTCATTAGTAAGTAAGTTTGAACAATTTTTCTGCACTGTTGGTAAGCAGATCAGAAAGTTTAGTCACGTAGGAAGTAGGTGGCAAATAGGGAATTTCAGATCCGTCAGGGTTTGTAGTCACCTGAGAAAACCCTTTTCGTTTATCTCGTGTGTTCTTATGTAAACGCTTATTCCATTTCTTATTAAAGATACGAAGAAAGTCGCGAGATTCACGAAATGCATCGGAGGTTAGCCAAGCTACTGTCCCATCCATGAAACGGGTCTTGTAGTAAGTGTAACCGTCTTCCGGATGTTTTATCAATTATATCTTTGACTTGTGAATCCATAACTGGTATATCAGAATCAAATGAGCGAACGAATGAGAGTTCGGAGGTAGGGATACGGTGAGTGCCTAGATTGGTTGCGCTAGTACCATCAATGTTATTCACTTCGTAAGTATCACTCTTCTCATCATGGTAGGAAATAACAAAAGGTCCTATCGTCTTAGAAGAGAGTTCGGTAACGTTGACAACATTGGATTGTTGAAGTATCTTCTTCAGTTGTTTCGCAACTCCTGGCTGTTCTTTAAGCAGCGCTTTAAAGTAGTTGAGTGCGAGCTTCAGGTTCTCTTAGAGTTTTGAGTCTTTGATCCATGGCCTTAGCTAGTTCCATGTTTTTTACGATCTAATGCCGTTTCAATCGGCATTACCTCGACTACAATCTTGTTGGGTGCATGTGTTGTACGAGTCTTGAGCTTTTGTTCAAACTCTTTAGACTCCTCTAGTTTAGCTAAGAATTCGGTTGAGGGTTTCCACTTGGTGGTACCTGCAGGACCGATGCGACAAACAATGGTGTGTTTCCAAGGCGTCTTTTAATAGAATAGGATCCCTGATACAAGAACGTGTCGGTTTCACGGTCGACATAAATAGGTTCGTCTTGATTCATATTAATTAAATCACGTATCCATGGGTCGGAGTTACGTAAGGGACAACACAGCGTAATGGTCGATTTAGTAATATTAACATAATTTAACAACTGTGCGATAAGTTGACAAGGTGGGTTAGCCCACGCATTATGCTTTGATAAGTCAAGCTGAAATGCATCACCTTTAGGATGAGTCAACGACCTATATTCAGAAACCTGTTTGTTATGTTCTGCGGCGAACATATCAACAGTAAATGGACCCCATCGTGATTGAGCGAGGTTAAACCATTTCTTATTTAGCATCCAATCGGTTTGCTAATAACTCTTTGACTGTTTTCTGGTAGTCGGGCACAAGTCGAGAGAGCATGTCAGGAAGATGGTTATGTATTCCTGGAATGTGTGTTATATTAAAAGCGAACTTGGCAATAATGTCATGCCAGCGGCTCACCAACTGTGAATCAGGGTTCATATCTTTTAAGTATGTTAAAGACTTTTGATCACCGGGACAGTAAAGTAACTTCCATAAAGGTAGTCTTTAAACTGTCTTAGCGCAGTAACTATAGCAAGGAGCTCTTGTTTAACGGTAGGGTAATTCCGTTGACTCTTATTATAACTCTTGCTAAAAAATTGTATGTAGCGCGGTTTACCATTTATCGTTTGGTAAAGCACTCCACCTACCGCTCGATCTGAAGCGTCGGTTGCTACTTGGAATAGGACACCATCCACAGGGTACTGCATGATGGGTGCGTCCATTACTTTACTTTTGACTAGTTTAAATGCATCATCACATTCTTTTTAGTCCAAAGCTTTCCCAAGGTCCTTTGTGCAGCCGTAGGTGACTGAAAGGCTTTAAGTAATGAGAAAGATGCGGTACCGAATCCGAGAAGAAGTTAACAAACCCACACACAGAGTTCACATCTCTTCCAGTAATTGGTGTTGATAAATCAACAGAAACTGTTTCTTGCCAGGATCAATTTCTACCCCTGCTGCAGATACTTTGTAGCCAAGTAAGTGTATAGTATCTTTAGCAAAAGAACACTTGTCTTCGTTAATCTTAAGTTTAGCATGATTAAATCGCTTTAAGACTTCTTTGACGAGTTTAGCATGTTCATGTGCTAACTTTGTAAAGATAACTATATCATCTAAATAGACTGATACGTTATACGACAGGTCCGCAAATAGTTACATCATAACTTGTTGGAAGAAAGAAGGTAACATGTGTAAGCCTTCAGGTGCACCTTTAAACTGGTACTTCTTACCTTGCCAAGTAAAGGAAAAGTATTTCCTATGAGGCTCATATATCTGTAGTTGATGGAATGCAGCTTTTAAGTCTATCTTGGAAAGATAGTCGCACCCTCCATTTTGCATAGTATCTCGCTTATCTTAGGTAAGGAAAACTATGTTGCGGAATTGGTTTGTTGATTGGCGACAGGTCTAGTACTACTCTTGTTTTACTAAACGTTCCATCAGATTTATATTGATCGACCGCTAAAGAGAGCTAAGTTAACTGGGGTTGCATCATAATTGATTTCAATTAGACGCTGTCTTAACCAATCTTCGATTTGGGTTTTGACAACGTCTTTGTGTCTCAACTCACGTAGTTATGTGAAGGACACTTTAACTTAGAAAGTCGACGTTTGTTAAGTCCAAGTCTAACGTACCCATTAGAGAACTTAAACATACACCAGTCAGTTATTGCAATCTTCCTGTTTTGTATAATTAAGTCCATAATTATATCGGTGAAGTGCGGAATCATATCCTTTGCTTCACCTTCCGGAGGTTTAGGTATCTTTAACATATTATCATCTGACTGATCTTTTATTCGGGTCTAGCCCATTAGGCAGACCAGTGAGTGTTATACCTAAACTGAGATCAGTCATACCTATAATTAAATCGTATTTCTGAGACATGTCAATAACGATTAGGTGAGTCTTCACTTCTCTTCTATCTGACAGCATTATGTGTGCATAGTCAATGGCTTGTTCGCAAGTAGTAACTTTGCCATTTCCCAAGATTAAATCAGTTGTTTCGTTATGGACAGCCATATCTGTAGCGTAGGCTACTCGGCATGAATAGCAGAGACTTCAGCCCTGGATCAAATAGTGCCATAGCTTTTTCTCCATTTACGAAAACTGTTTGAAGATACGTTCATCTCCTTTGGTATAGATTTTTTATTGAACATTTTCTCATAATCTTGCTCTAGTGCGCACATATGGTACTGTCGGTGCTTAACTGGACGTCTGGTAAGTCCTTTGCAATCCTCTTTGTGCCAACCGTTGGTACCCTTGCAAAAGTAGCACACTCTTTCATATAGTGTGTCAAAATCTGGCTTGCCTGGTGCACATAACAGGGTCGTGTCTACCATTCCACTTGCCATTACGTTTTGTGAGGTTTGTAACCACACTTCTTGCAAGGCGCTCTCTTGCTTCTTATCACCTTTCGGTTCGGTAGAAGTAAGGCCAGTACCCCTCAGTAGTAGTGCGAGGTTTCTTGGTACTACGCGCAGTATTAGTCTCTACTGCGTTTCGCTTAGTGGGCTGGGTGTAGCTCAAATGGTACTAAGTACTCTAGTAGAGGTGGTATGCTTGTGTTGCTATCTTCTCAAAGACAGACCAAGGCATAGATCATAAAATCACCATAGGCGATGATGTCATCATTGACTTTCTTAAAGAGGTTAGCTCCACAGAGTCTCCATCATCTGACAAAATTAATAAATATTCGCCAGTATGGGTACGACCACCCATCAAGTATTCATATGTGTCATATGAGCTAGAGCACCTCGAATAGTGGTATCGTTCGCAAAAGAACTTGCGAGACTCTAGAAGTTCACGGTCACGTGCATCTTCAAAAAAAAGGTGTTAAGTATATTATCACGCAACTGGTGCCAGGGTAGGGCTTTCCAGTTGGGCTCATGAGCCTTCAAGATAGTTCGCCATTCACCTGGCTCACAGAAATGAATAAAGGCATTCATCATCTGCTTATCCCTAAGGCTGGCAGGCTCCTTAAGTTGGTCGAAGGCCTTCAGTGTCTCACTGTACTCTCATTAGTAGAGAAATCGACCTCAGCCTGCGCGTTACCTAGCTGCTTTATAAAGCTTGGTTCTAAGTGTTCACGAGGCTCATGCTCAGTGCTACGGGTTGCTAGTGCCAAGATGGTGTCTATTTCCTTTCTCTTGTTATCGATTAGATAGCGGCAATGTTATCCGCTTTCCTATCGTCAAGGGTCAGAGTCATTCAATAGACGGTCCTCAAGGACTTGCATACCAGAGCGTAATAGCCTGAGACGAGTATGTCTGGTTCTCACTTCCTCATCCTCAGGATTAGGCAGGAACTCTCTAACGAGGTACTGGTGTAGCGATTGCCAAAAATCGTGATTACCAGGGTTGGATTGGCAAATGAGGGTCGATATTACGAGGATGGTAAGCCTCATCGAGTTCCATACGATCATATCCTCTGACAGGGTTAGGTTTGTCAAGAGGATGGTCAATGGTAAAGCATCAGAGCTATAGAGATTAAATTTTGAAATATTATTTCTCTCGCCAGTGGTAACTGGCTTAGTGGTAAACATACTGGCTGGTAAACCAGTAGGTCTCGGGTTCGAAACCCGGCCCAATTTTTTTCTTCTTCTTCGACATAGGAAGAATATCAGCCAAGTGGGACACGATAGAGGGTCCCACAACTGCTGCTGCCGCTAACTCCTTCAAGAGCGCTTCAGTGCGGTTCAATTGGCGTCGAGATTGAGAGGATCCAACCACTCGTTGTCGAGTTATGGCGTCCTCAGCTTCGGCCCCAAGATTTGAGCTGAATGGAATGGCTTCTCCATCGATGGCGAAACCGAAATTTTCGGACAGGTCCAATACTTCCTTTTCACGCCGGATTTGTGCTGGAGTGTCCTTTAGATGAGGAGTTATAATGCCCCCGACATTTCGTATCCACGAATTTTCCAGCCTTTCAACGTTTATCCCCAATATTTGACGGCACGTGGTCAGGGGGGCAAGCTGGGGTCCCTGAGCTTCACTCCTAGGTGATACACGGACGCTGGCGAGCCTTTCCGCGGTAGTAGATACCTCTTCTTCCAAGGCTTTAGGATCCGACAGGTCATCCTCAGAATAATCCTCTGTACCAACCTCAGAATTTGCTTCCCCAACAGTATCCTCCTCGGCAGGCTCAACTCCAGACAGGCTGGGTGTTTCCACAGGGATCCTCAGGATCCTCGGCAGGCTTAGCAGGCTTAGAGCTAGCGGCTCCCTTGCCTTTTGAAGCCCTTACCCTTAGCCATAGTATTTGCTGGATAGTAAATCGATGTCAGACAGTCTAGAAGCAGTACACTACTGTAACTACTATTTAACTGAAAAATATGTAAACTTCGATGGAAATTACTGGGTTTCAAACTATATTAAAACTAAAATACAATTTAGTCAGTTAGGATTTAGCAGTGTGGTAGCTTGTGTGGCAATGATCAGGGACCTGCCTCCCTTGTTAAGAGCCTAAATATCCTCGATCACACAAGGGCGTACCTCTTGGCTGTTCTTTATTGAATAATTTTCACTAGAAGTACTAAGTGTTCATGAATCACTTGCCAATTTGTAAAATAGACATAATAACGTAAGTCACGTTAATACATTTAGCTGATATAAATAAAGTTCCATCTGAAGAAAAGGTTAAAAAAAGAAAAGACTTATTGGATTTTGGAGATTGGCGGGAGGACCAAAATCTATAAGTAGTAGTTCTGGAGATTATAAAATTTGGTTTATACTATCTACATCTACCAATATCAAATAGGGTCCAAGTAGATGAGTCATACCAAATACTCAGGCCCCATTGGAACCATCAAAGTGAATTTAGAACACTTTGGAAATATTGGAAAAAGAGCTTGCGGCTAAATTATTTAAAATACAAATAAAAAAACCAATGTATTATCTCAATTGATCTTGATGTTTTAGACTGACCGGAGTACGTATTTCTACAAAGACTCGTACAACACATGCACCCAACAAGATTGCAGTCGAGGTAATGCCGATTGAAACGACAAGGTCTAGGATCGTAAAACATGGAACTCGCTGGAGCCAAGTGATCAAAGACTCAAAAAACTCTATGAACACAAAGCTTCGTACGCTCCTTCTGCATCACTAAGTGCTGCTTAAAGAATAGCCGGAGTTGGGTGAAAGCAACTTTGAAGAAGATACACTTCAAGCAAATCCAATATTTACCGTAATTATATCTCAAGAGTCTACCTCCCTATGATAATTGAGGCTGTCTCTTCCAAGCAGTTCCTGCGGACATCCAGCCAGCGCGTTACGCAGAGATCTGGCTGGTTCTTGGAGGAGCTCTGCTGAAAGTAGAGGTTCAATTATAGCATAATTTCAATGCATCGAGTTACTTATGGAGCATATGCTCTAAAGTAGCTATTCGTGCAGGCCTTGATCACTTGGCGCTGAAAAGGAATCCATACGTGAAGTATACTTGACAGCACCATACTGATTATGAAAAAAGAACTAGTCCAAGCGGATAAGGGCTGGGCGCCCCTAAAGAAAGTGCGGTGAAGACCAGCCGATGCGCTGAGTCTTAAGTCGATTTGCTTAAACCGCTGATCCAACTTTTCCACTGGCAGTGTGTATATCACGTCGTTACTCTGCGTGGCGGCTGAGGGCTATGGCTTTAGCGCTATACATTACCAGGAACAAACGTCCTGGCAAACAGTCTGTATCACGTCTTCAATGACTGGTATCCTTTGAAGTGCTATGTTCTGATAACGGTAGTGAGTTTTCTTCCAGAGCAGCTGTGGAAGCTCGCTTATATAAATAATCGGGCGGCATTACGCATAGGCGTGATGTTTCTAAAAACCTCAAGAGTACCAGCGGTTCAACATGGAACATGTCATGAAGAAATTAAGAAACTTTTGCGTACCGCACTAGACGACGTTGGGGATCATGTGGGCGCTATCAGGCTTGAAATGGGTTCGGGCTCAAAATGAATAACTGCGCGAATCCTCAGAGCTGGGTTCCTCCCTTCCTGCGTTTTACCTGTCATTTCTTGGCCGCTATGTAGTGAATTGCAAGCGCAACGTTTGATAAACTGCGCCTGGGAGAAACGCGCTACCCCTGTGTGGGCTTGCAAAAAAACGCATCGATCGAATGCAGAACGTTTGTTTGAATCCCTGCTGCTCGAGTACGAAAGTTCGTGTCCCCACTTTAAAGCGTATGACCGATGGAATAACCATCACTCCAGAACATTGCTCAGTTCAGTCACGGCGATTGCGTTGGCATTATGAATTGAAACCGCCAGCGTTGCCAACTCTATTTTCCAAAGGACGATGGTTGGCTTTGTTGTTTCCGGCCAGAATTCGAAGAGTGATACTGAAGTGAAGGAACTAACCCATTGATCGAGCACTGGCGCGACCAGTCTAGGCGCTGCAACGTATCCTCTTACCTCCAAAACATCCCCATTCCAACAAACTCGAACGTTTCACCGAATTATACCAGTTATGGAGTCACAAAGTCAAAGGTACTATACTGACGAAACATCAGGAGACAGTTTACACTTTGCACAAGGGCTGTTTTCATGGAAGGGATAGTGAAACTTTGCATGACGTCGATGCATTTTCTGCATATTGAATCTTTGCAGAGAAACTTTCTTCATAGTGTCTTTAATAAGAAATCAGAACTCAGCGATTTACATAAGAGCCACAATGAGATAAAATGAAAAGGGTTTCCTCAGGTGACTTTAAACCCTGACGGATCTGAAATTCCCTATTTACCACCTACTTCCTACATGATTAAACTTTCTGATCTGGTTACCAACGGTGCAGAAAAATTGTTCAAACTTACCTAATGGAGCATGGCCTTTGGCTAATACCTTACCAAATAATAAACGTAAGGCGCCTACATCGGAAATGGTTACTGGACCAAATACTAAACGACATAGAGTACAACATGAGTCTTGAACTCGTACATATAGGCACATACTTACTCGATAAGTCATGACCGAAACCGTTTTTTACTTTGGTT
>LUCW03001487.1:0-21159 GCA_001586965.3 Sphaeroforma sirkka | reverse complement strand
TAGACCCTAAACCCAAAAAGATATATTCATGAATTGTCCAAAAGCTATTTAGAGGTACCGTCTGTACATTGGGCAAGCACTTTAGGATCATCATGAGTTTACATTAAGCATGCACATGTCATGAAACATATCTGAAGCAACCACGCTATATGATGCAGCTAGTGCGGTCCTCGTGATGTTATATGTGACAATTGACTTGGTTCTACATCGCACTGGGCCCCCTATCTCGTAATCACAGGGCATCTATGATCTTATAACAGCAAAAAAGCGAACACACAGATGTAGTCTGAGTATGTATGCATGTATGAATGTATGTATGTATGCATGGCAATAGCAGTATGAATGTATGTATGTATGTGTGTGTAGGAATGTATGTATGTATGTATTTTTTTTAAATCCTGTTAGTTGCCGAGTGAAACCTCGAGAACGTCGCCAGTGTAGTGGTTTTGATTCGGCTCTGCCATCCGTCTACCGAGTGCAGGCGACGATCACAAATCCTCTTCTCCATCCACACGCACGCACACGCACGAACCGCTGCACGGACGTGGCCAGCCGTGAGTGAATTATGTACAATGTTTTTATTGATACAATCTCCACTCCCTAGGATTACGTAGATGACAGATCGGATACATACGCCATGAACTCCAAGGCGCGATTGATTATGCGGGTATGGGGCTTGTGCTTGGTGTCTATTGGCCTGTTAAGGTACGGTCGAGGTCATGGCTGGTGTTGTGTTGCGCTTGTTCCGCATTCGTTGACACATCAAGGTTGTGCTTGGTGTCTCTTGCCTGTTAAGGTACGGTCGAGCTCATGGCTGGTGCTGTGCTGCGCTTATATCGTTCGTTGACATCAAGGTTGAATGGTTTGTCGGGTTGATGGAATATGCTCATTCAGACACCGAATTAAAATCGGGTTCGTAGTGGGTGATGGAAGTCTGCTCATAGGATGTATTGAAAGCTTTTGGATCGAATTCTATGGTTGGTGCGGACGGATGCTTACTTACACTTATGGAACAGTATAGAATCGAAATCCTGTTATGTATGGAAACTTTCGATCGAGTTCCATGTTTGGTACTGCAGGTCATTATTGAAATATATATATATATATATATATATATATATATATATATATATATAGAATTGACCGTCGCTTATCTATATATAGAGACAAGTACAAACCGAAATCCTGTCGGGTGCTACATCTTCATACTGTACGCTCAATCAAAGTCGAGTTCCGGATTGCATGACGTGCTGTTGTGCTTTTGCCTTGTGAACTAGACAAGCAATTGAGGCACGTACATCGTTGTGGAAGTCATTTTCAAATACCTATTACGCATATATTGTATTGCATGCTGTATGATCATACTTGCTTGCGTTGCGTGGTACATTTGTCGTATGTCCGACTATGATTGCGTCATATTCTTATTCGATATACGATAATGGAGTTTATGCTTTACATTCCACTTGCGTGGTTGTAGGCGAGCATTATACGTACTATGTGATGGTGCTTCGCGCACATTTTTTAGTATTAACACCCAAAACTGAATATGCATACCTATTGGCAGGCTATAATTTATATATATGCGTGTGTGTCACCTGTGTCTGTGTCCTGCGTCTGCGTCTGCCTGTCCGGTGATGTGCGTGCGTGTGTGTGTGCGTGTGTGCGTGATGTGTGTAACGTATGTATATGCGCACGTATATACATATATAATGTGCGTATTATTGCGTGCGTGCGTGCATTATTATACGTATAATATGTATATGCATATGTACATGTATACGTACACGTTAACGTATGTGTTCATGTTAACGTACATGTATATCCATATCCATACATATCATATATAAACATTTTTGATATGCATGTTTTATATTGTATCGTATGCATATATATATATATATATATAGACAGTATAAGTCTGCGATATCAGTGTGACCTGACCACGTTCAGGTGGTAAGGTTTGCAGCGGACGACTGGCTGTTTTCAGTGCGTCCGATTGGAGAGATTATCATTCCTCGAACCTTGTTCATGCTTGCTTTTCACTCCAGCGTCTATCAGCACAAAGCGAGGTGTCCGCATCAAACACTCGCTTTTACCGTTAGACTCCGGAGTAACTGCGCCGAATAAGGTTCGAGGAATATTCATATAATGACTTCCAATCGGAGGGCACTGAATATAGAAGGTCAGTGTTCGCTGCGAACCTACATGAGTGAACGTGGTCAAGTCCACAGACATCGAACAACTCATCATATATATATATATATATATATATGTATGTATATATGTGTATATATATATGCGAATACGTATATATATATATATATATATATGCGTATACGCATACGTATATATGTATATACATATATATATATATATATGATGTGTGTGTGTGTATGCATGTATATATGCGTATGCATACGCACACGTGTTTTGCACGATTGTGCATATACATATTATTATTATTACATACTGCATATGCATATGCATATACCATATATTACATACATATATATATCCATTACAATATACATAAGCATATACATATGCATATACATATAAATAAATCTATATATGAAAGAGACCCACTCTGATTTGTTATTGTAGGATCGAAGGCGGATTAGTGAAAAGGAACATAGCAGAAGAAAAACGGATGCAATCGAAGTTACAGGTGACTATGCCAATACTCCCGGAATCTGAGAGAATGACCGACAAAAAGCGAAGCTGCTTTGGTCTCAAAGACAAAGTATGTTTGAATATATGAGATGAATTTGTATCTAAAAACATATTATATATATATATATATATATGTATATATAGCATATATATATATATATATATGTATGTATATATATATGTATATATGCATATATATATATATATATAGTCTCTGTCTGGTCTGTCTCTCTGCGAGTGTGTCTGTGCCCGTGTCTGTGTCTGTGTATCACTCTGTGTGTGTGTGTTTTGTGTTTTGTATTTGTGAATGTGTGTTTGTGTTTGTGTTTGTGTTTGTGTTTCAGTGTTTTTGTGTGTGTGTGTGTGTGTGCGTGTGTGCGTGTGCGTGTGTTTGTGTTTGTGTTTGTGAATGTGTGTTTTGTGTTTGTGTTTGTGTTTTGTGTGTGTGATTAGTATATGTGTGTGTGTCTAAACTTCAGATTTAAGAATCTGGCTTGTAATACACCCTGACTAAAGGTCAAAGCCGACACGAGGTGGATTAGTTTCCGCATTTATATTAGCCGACGTTTGCAGCGCAGACGGGACAACGCTCTGCGCGATGACCATGCGTCCATCAGTTGTTTTTTCATATAAGAACGAATTGTAAATTTGATTGGACGTGCGTGCGTGCGTGCGTGTGTAAAATTTTGAAATTGCTAGCCTTTAAAGAGCGAGAGAGGTCAGTACATTAGCTGTTGATATCGCTTCAATATGCACTGCAACATATATTTTACGGATATGTGCTCCCCGTACTCTCACAAGCGGCGAATGTGTAGCAGATGTGAAACGCTTCAAAGACTTTGCTTTAACCACGTTAAAAAATTAAAAAAAGCATATTATTTTACACTATGTGTGTGTGTGTGGTAGGTATAGGTATAGGTATAGGTATATATATGTATATATATAAATGGCACCTATATATTTATATATATATATATATATATATATAGATTCGATCCGATTCGATTCGATTCGATTCGATTCGATTAGATTTTTATATATATATATGCCGTTTATGTATGAATATAGTCTGTGTTTGCGCTCGTGGCTGCGTCCGTATTGTCTGTGTATTTCTCCAAGTATATATATATATTTTTTTTTTCAATTAATTCAATTAGGCGCGGTCTACGCTGAACTTCTTTTTTGTTTAGTGGAATTATATATCTATTCATATATATATATATATATATATATATAGAGATATATATATATATTATATCTATATATATATATATATATATATATATATATATATATATATATGTATGTATGTATGTATGTATATATATATATGTGTATATATTTATATCCATATATATATATATATATTTCATATATAATACTCATCGCAAAGTTAATTTCTGAAGCTTCGCAGAGATCAATGCCTTGGGGACACATACAGCAGTGGCATTTCGAGATATCGTTCTGAGTGCTATCTAACCCACCTCTTTGTAGCTGCAAGCTTCGACTCGGATCTGAAGCGCAAAGCAATTGGAGCTCAGTGTATCTTTGAGAGACAGGCCATCGCCGTCTTCTACCCAAGTCAAAAGGTACGTATATCCACTTTTAATTCCAAAGTTGTTTTTGGACGTACGCTTTTCATACAAAGTACAAGTCATCTAACCAAGTTTAACAGCATGTGTGATTTCCCATATTCATGCTTAGTTGTCAGCATATGCTATTTATATATATGTATAAGTTATCTACCACGTTCATGTGTTGGTTTGTAGTGTATCTACTTTCCAGAAATGCCCCCCCTATGTCGAAAGATGTATGCATGGTATCATATGCACTGAGACATTCATGTTCGGGTCTATGTAGGAGGTTGATTTTTGCATGCATGACCTTTATCCAGTCCCAATGGTACCTTGGCAGTGGTAGAACGCTCTAGCTTCTATTGTATTGGAAGCACTCATTAGCGCTCGCAACACGACGAGCCGTTGCTTCTTCCTGCATCGAAACCATGTGTACAATAAGAACAATTGATGGCGTGAAATAGTAAAAAAGAAACACTATTGGGAATTTTTTTTTAATGCCCAACGAACGATCTCCTGGGGTTTCACGATATTCGCGCAGGACAATAAGGAAGCGATGTACACGTCAGTATATTAATTTCTGGATCTAACCCATATACATATGAATATATATATGTTCGTGGAGATTGTCATGTTTATAAACTACGTTGAAACTTAAACTACCCACACTCATTTGTTCTCGAATATGGTCTGGCCCATTTACAATAGTGCATTATTGGGATTACAACGAGCGCAGCGCAAGACAATAGGAAAGCCGACCAACACGGGGAAAAAACCGCTCTAGCCAGTTGATTAAATTAAATAAACCGAAATCATAGCAGCACCTGAGTGAACATTTTATCATACACTTCCATATGAACTGCAGGATTTTCGTTCATAATCAAATATACATAGATGGCATATTTGTATGACACGTGTTACAGTCAATTAAATGTTGGTGCCTTTTTTAGATATTCAACACACATTTGCATTCAATTTCACACACAAAAAAAATCATTTTGGTTGCACCTAAAAAAATTCCCAATATATCAAAATATACAAATAAAAAAAAAGATCATCACAATGTGCTTCAGAGAAACACCGTATTTGTATCAGATGTTATCCTGTGTCTTTGAATATGACGAACTTCAATTGTACTACTGCAATTGATAACTATTGCACATATACGCGATTCGCTTCCTGTGCACACGTCCGTCAGTTTATCATCATGCGTGAGAGCGCCGCAGTACCCGGCGAATAGCACCTCTGCTTTAGCTCAACACGATAAACAAAAGTATTCGAGATCGAAAAGAGTGCCTTTCAAGTATTGCCCGGTCAGTGATGGCATGAATAGCGTTCGTTGACTGCTGCAACTTGGGCGAAGAACCCTTCTTTCAAATGGATATGGATACATATCTTAGTAATACTGGCTTAGATAGCACCAGGCCAGCCCACAAGTGGATCAATTGATTGTTGATCAGGGTGTGCAACACAGGCGTACGGAATATCGTACATATAAAGTATGCGATTCTACCATCCTATTGAGAACTTAGCTGCGCACAGAATAAAACGTTGACCTTTTCATGTGGGCAGGCACACAATGAAGATTTTTTAGGGTTTTCGGCCCCGATTAATCTTGGTCCAAAGCTTTGGGAAGCTACGGTCCTATGAAGAAAAGAAAAATTGTGAGCAAATACATATGAGTTGCGCTTGATTTTGCATTCCTGTTGGGAACACTCCTCTGTACCGGTAGAAAAATTGCTGCTGAAAAATCTTAAATATGGTGTGTGAAAAGAAATTTCTAGTTCGTTAATAACATGAAAGCGGCTATGTTCAATACGCAACTAAGACAAGCAGCTGCGATTACGAAAATCAAAATACCTTGGCAAATAGGAAAGTTATTTTGATATAACTATCAAGCACTCGGTCCTCCTGTTGGCGTGTCAGTAACGCTGACTAAAAATACGATTTGCGCAAGAAACTGTTCTTTCTTTATGCGTTGAGGGGCAGGTTCCTTAAGGGCGTTTGTGCGTGGTTTACCAATCGATCGTTGCAATTTGTTTGCTATTACATTCTTGCTGCCGCAAAATGTTGCAACCAATACACAAACTTAAACATTGTAATTTGACAGCACCGGTAGCAGCAATGAATGTACTGATACATTTCGTAGAGATTATTAATTCGTAGTTAACCTTACTTTTCTATTTTAGATTTGGACAAATCAGTAGCAGAGCTGGAGGATCAGTCTCCTCGTCAAGCGGCACTATCCTCTCGGTAAGGATAAAATCAGCCAACCCAGGCCCTATTAATTTAAAGTTCATGCGATATTCGACTTGTGATATACAGAGATATCGTAATATACATTAACCTTAAAACAGCTGTTAGACAAACTGTTTGTTGGTCCGCTCGACTAGGCCGTGTAATTGAGGTGTATTAGTAGCGATACATGTCACCTTGACATGCTGTAGTGTGTTGACCCTGTTGAATTCTTTGAGTCAAACTCCCCACCACGATCACAATTAAGTTCCCTAAAGTTCGCGAAATAGTCTTTTCCTATGTCTGTGTATAAAACGTCCAATGTGGCACTGGCATCGTCTTTATGTCTGAGTGGGTATACGAAGGGCTGTCCGCTTGTGTATTGGCATCTACATATTTAATGTTGCATTTGTAGCCTGTTGGGGACGTTGGCAAACCCGTGTGTGTAAGTCAACGTGGAAGACTGTACCGACGGGGTGGTAGTGTGCTCTCGTCTTTTGATTGTGCGCGAGATTGGACGTCGTCACATTTTCCCACGAACGCAAGGGTTGCAGAACGTAAGTGCGCGTGGACGAAGCTAATAGGGCTGTTGTTGATGGAACCGCGTGCTTAGTGCTACCTACGTGAGCAACGCGCAGATATTCCGCCACTTGGCAGTGGTCCGGTAATCTCAGTGCCATTCTGTAAGAATGTGTCGGCGGTGATTTCGATGAGTTCCGCATGTGAGTGTAGCTGAAGTTTCGTTTGCTTGTAGTTGCGCGTGTTGAAATGAAGCGGAAAACCCATAGTGATAAGGCCATCTTCCTTCTCAAGCTTGAGAGAAGTGCTTCTCGCCATGTTTTGATAAGGAAAGGTATATTGCCGTAGAGGTGTGTGTTTGGCTGTTGCCGTGATTGTTTGAATGCGTCGTGTAGTGGCGCATCTGGCTCTAAACTGCAGTAGACAGGAACTTGTGCGTTATGTTTCTGAGCAAAAAGGTCGATGCCTATCTCGCCGAAGACATCTGTAACGTGCGTCTTGACTAGAGTCGGGTTTAGCTTCCAGTCATCGTGTGAAGGCTTGGCTGGTGTGGTAAGTGTAGTATTGCTCGTCGTCATAGTGTTACGTGTCACAACGGTGTCCTAGTCTATCGTGCCAGTTCTCGAGAGAGGTGGCTGTGAGATTAGCCACAGTATATTGTCCATTGTGATTTGGAATGCGATGTAACAGTTCATCGTTCTGGAGTATGTCACACAATCTCGTCGGAACGGATTTGTTGGGTTCCGATGGTAAATATATCCCATAGTTGTGCCGTAGTAGTAATTGTACGGATAATATATTCTGTGTCGCGGTTGGCATAATAAGTACTGTTCCTAGGCCGGATAGTACACCACGTTGAAGTAAGTATAATTGCGACTCTTATTAGAAAACTCTACACAATAAAGCGTCCAGTGTGTATGTGTCTTCGACACCATCTGTATTATATGAACCATTGCTCCAGAGTCAACAAGTGAGGCAGTAAAAGGTAACGTTTGTTCTGGCCCTAGCAAAGTAGCATTGAGTATATTTAGTTTGTAGTGGCACTCAGGTATGGCGTGTGGGGGGAGCAGGGTGTGGAACTTTTCGAACTAGGTACAGTTTGAGTATCTGTGGATAGCCCTGTCCTTCAACTGTACTCGATGCATGCCTCGTCGTTGTGGCCAGGTTTGTTGTCGCCCTTGCTACATGTGAGAGTCGAACGGTCGGCGGGACATTTCTCCCCGATGTGATCTTTCGATCCGCATCGTCGACAGATAGATTTTCGGAACCGTAACATACTGTGACCTACTTCTTGCACAAGGGGCATGTGATCTCGCGAGGTTGGCGCTTATCTTTCACGTCTTTCGTGTCCGGCTGTGTGGTGATAGCGTTGATTCCCATTGTTGTATTGCGTGTCGCGTTCTGGTGATCACCTTCGAACTTGAGAGTCATGCGATATACCTCATTAATGTCTAATTTGTCAGTGTCTAGATCGAAGATGTTGATCGGAGAAGTTGATAGTCGTTGACTAGACTATAGAGTAATGCGCAGATAGTGTATTTGCTCTGAATCACCTCGCCGACATCGAGAAGTCCCTGACGAATAAACTTCGATGGAAATTACTAGGTTTCAAACTATATTAAACTAAAAAATACAATTTAGTCAGTTAGGATTTAGCAGTGGTAGTTTGTGTAAGAATGATCGGGACTGCCTCTTGTTAAGAGCCTAAATATCCTCGATCACACAGGGCGTAAATCTAGCTGTTCTTTATTGAATAATTTTCACTAGAAGTACTAAGTGTTCATGACCACTTGCCTAATTTGTAAATAGACATAATAACGTAAGTCACGTTAATACATTAGCTGATATAAATAAAGTTCCATCTGAAGAAAAGTTAAAAAAAGAAAAAAAGACTTATTGGATTTTGGAGATTGGCGGGAGGACCAAAATCTATAAGTAGTAGTTCGGAGATTATAAAAATTTAGTTTATAATATCCCACATCTACTAATGTCTCAAATAGGTCCAAGCAGATGAGTCATACCAAATACTCAGGCTATTGGAGCCATCAAAGTGAATTTAGAACACTTTGGAAATATTGGAAAAAGAGCTTGTACTAAATTATTTAAAATACAAATAAAAACCAATGTATTATCTCAATTGATCTTGATATTTTAGACTGACCGGAGGCCGTATTTCTACATAGCCCCCAGTAGCTTTTAGAACTACGAACGTACGTTAAGATACGATCTAGTTGGTAAAGCGAAAACCAAAGTAAAACGGTTTCGGTCATGACTTATCGAGTAAGTATGTGCCTATATGTACGAGTTCAAGACTCATGTTGTACTCTATGTCGTTTAGTATTTGGTCCAGTAACCATTTCCGATGTAGGCGCCTTACGTTTATTATTTGGTAAGGTATTAGCCAAAGGCTGTTCTTCATTAGTAAGTAAGTTTGAACAATTTTCTGCACTGTTGGTAAGCAGATCAGAAAGTTTAGTCACGTAGGAAGTAGGTGGCAAATAGGGAATTTCAGATCCGTCAGGGTTTGTAGTCACCTGAGAAAACCCTTTTCGTTTATCTCGTGTGTTCTTATGTAAACGCTTATTCCATTTCTTACTTAAAGATACGAAGAAAGTCGCGAGATTCACGAAATGCATCGGAGGTTAGCCAAGCTACTGTCCCATCCATGCTGAAACGGGTCTTGTAGTAAGTGTAACCGTCTTCGGATGTTTTATCAATTATATCTTTGACTTGTGAATCCATAACTGGTATATCAGAATCAAATGAGCGAACGAATGAGAGTTCGGAGGTAGGGATACGGTGAGTGCCTAGATTGGTTGCGCTAGTTTCCATCAATGTTATTCACTTCGTAAGTATCACTCTTCTCATCATGGTAGGAAATAACAAAGGTCCTATCGTCTTAGAAGAGAGTTCGGTAACGTTGACAACATTGGATTGTTGAAGTATCTTCTTCAGTTGTTTCTGCAACTCCTGGCTGTTCTTTAAGCAGCGCTTTAAGTAGTTGAGTGCGAGCTTCAGGTTCTCTTAGAGTTTTGAGTCTTTGATCCATGGCCTTAGCTAGTTCCATGTTTTTTTACGATCTAATGCCGTTTCAATCGGCATTACCTCGACTGCAATCTTGTTGGGTGCATGTGTTGTACGAGTCTTGAGCTTTTGTTCAAACTCTTTGAGACTCCTCTAGTTTAGCTAAGAATTCGGTTGAGGTTTCCACTTAGTGGTACCTGCAGGACCGATGCGACAAACAATGGTGTGTTTCCAAGGCGTCTTTTAATAGAATAGGATCCTGATACAAGAACGTGTCGGTTTCACGGTCGACATAAATAGGTTCGTCTTGATTCATATTAATTAAATCACGTATCCATGGGTCGGAGTTACGTAAGGGACAACACAGCGTAATGGTCGATTTAGTAATATTAACATAATTTAACAACTGTGCGATAAGTTGACAAGGTGGGTTAGCCCACGCATTATGCTTTGATAAGTCAAGCTGAAATGCATCACCTTTAGGATGAGTCAACGACCTATATTCAGAAACCTGTTTGTTATGTTCTGCGGCGAACATATCAACAGTAAATGGACCCCATCGTGATTGAGCGAGGTTAAACCATTTCTTATTTAGCATCCAATCGGTTGCTAATAACTCTTTGACTGTTTTCTGGTAGTCGGGCACAAGTCGAGAGAGCATGTCAGGAAGATGGTTATGTATTCCTGGAATGTGTTATATTAAAAGCGAACTTGGCAATAATGTCATGCCAGCGGCTCACCAACTGTGAATCAGGGTTCATATCTTTTAAGTATGTTAAAGACTTTTGATCACAGGGGACAGTAAAGTAACTTCCATAAAGGTAGTCTTTAAACTGTCTTAGCGCAGTAACTATAGCAAGGAGCTCTTGTTTAACGGTAGGGTAATTCCGTTGACTCTTATTATAACTCTTGCTAAAGAATTGTATGTAGCGCGGTTTACCATTTATCGTTTGGTAAAGCACTCCACCTACCGCTCGATCTGAAGCGTCGGTTGCTACTTGGAATAGGACACCATCCACAGGGTACTGCATGATGGGTGCGTCCATTACTTTTACTTTTGACTAGTTTAAATGCATCATCACATTCTTTAGTCCAAAGCTTTCCCAAAGGTCCTTTGTGCAGCCGTAGGTGACTGAAAGGCTTTAAGTAATGAGAAAGATGCGGTACCGAATCCGAGAAGAAGTTAACAAACCCACACACAGAGTTCACATCTCTTCCAGTAATTGGTGTTGATAAATCCAACAGAAACTGTTTCTTGCCAGGATCAATTTCTACCCCTGCTGCAGATACTTTGTAGCCAAGTAAGTGTATAGTATCTTTAGCAAAAGAACACTTGTCTTCGTTAATCTTAAGTTTAGCATGATTAAGTCGCTTTAAGACTTCTTTAACGAGTTTAGCATGTTCATGTGCTTGTCTTTGTAAAGATAACTATATCATCTAAATAGACTGATACGTTATACGACAGGTCCGCAAATAGTTCCATCATAACTTGTTGGAAGAAAGAAGGTAACATGTGTAAGCCTTCAGGTGCACCTTTAAACTGGTACTTCTTACCTTGCCAAGTAAAGGAAAAGTATTTCCTATGAGGCTCATATATCTGTAGTTGATGGAATGCAGCTTTTAAGTCTATCTTGGAAAGATAGTCGCACCCTCCATTTTGCGTAGTATCTCGCTTATCTTAGGTAAGGGAAAACTATGTTGCGGAATTAGTTTGTTGATTGGCGACAGGTCTAGTACTACTCTTGTTTTACTAAACGTTCCATCAGATTTATATTGATCGACCGCTAAGAGAGCTAAGTTAACTGGGGTTGCATCATAATTGATTTCAATTAGACCCTGTTTTAACCAATCTTCGATTTGGGTTTTGACAACGTCTTTGTGTCTCCAACTCACGTAGTTATGTGAAGGACACTTTAACTTAGAGAAGTCGACGTTTGTTAAGTCAAGTCTAACGTACCCATTAGAGAACTTAAACATACACCAGTCAGTTATTGCAATCTTCCTGTTTTGTATAATTAAGTCCATAATTATATCGGTGAAGTGCGGAATCATATCCTTTGCTTCACCTTCCGGAGGTTTAGGTATCTTTAACATATTATCATCTGACTGATCTTTATTCGGGTCTAGCCCATTAGGGCAGACCAGTGAGTGTTATACCTAAACTGAGAAGATCAGTCATACCTATAATTAAATCGTATTTCTGAGACATGTCAGTAACGATTAGGTGAGTCTTCACTTCTCTTCTATCTGACAGCATTATGTGTGCATAGTCAATGGCTTGTTCGCAAGTAGTAACTTTGCCATTTCCCAAGATTAAATCAGTTGTTTCGTTATGGACAGCCATATCTGTAGCGTAGGCTACTCGGCATGAGATAGCAGAGACTTCAGCCCCTGGATCAAATAGTGCCATAACTTTTTCTCCATTTACGAAAACTGTTTGAAAGATACGTTCATCTCCTTTGGTATAGATTTTATTGAACATTTTCTCATAATCTTGCTCTAGTGCGCACATATGGTACTGTCAGTGCTTAACTTGGACGTCTGGTAAGTCCTTGCAATCCTCTTTGTGCCAACCGTTAGTACCCTTGCAAGTAGCACACTCTTTCATATAGTGTCCAAAATCTGGCTTTGCCTGGTGCACACTTAACAGGGTCGTGTCTACCATTCCACTTGCCATTACGTTTTGTGAGGTTGTAACCACACTTCTTGCAAGGCGCTCTCACCTTCTTATCACCTTCGGTTCGGTAGAAGTAGAGCCAGTACCCTCCCAGTAGTAGTGCGAGGTTTCTTAGTACTACGCGCAGTATTAGTCTCTACTGCGTTTCGCTTAGTGGGCTGGGTGTAGCTCGTGGTACTAAGTACTCTAGTAGAGGAATTGGTATGCTTGTGTACTATCTTCTCAAAGACAGACCAAGGCATAGATCGCAAATCACCATAGGCGATGATGTCATCATTGACTTTCTTAAAGAGGTTAGCTCCCAGAGTCTCCATCATCTGACAAATTAATAAATATTCGCCAGTATAGGTACGACCACCCATCCGAGTATTCATATGTGTCATATGAGCTAGAGCACCTCGAATAGTGGTATCGTTCGCAAAGAACTTGCGAGACTCTAGAAGTTCACGGTCACGTGCATCTTCAAAAAAAAGGTGTTAAGTATATTATCACGCAACTGGTGCCAGGGTAGGGCTTTCCAGTTGGGCTCATGAGCCTTCAAGATAGTTCGCCATTCACCTGGCTCACAGAAATGAATAAAGGCATTCATCATCTGCTTATCCCTAAGGCTGGCAGACTCCTTAAGTTGGTCGAAGGCCTTCAGTGTCTCCACTGTACTCTCATTAGTAGAGAAATCGACCTCAGCCTGCGCGTTACCTAGCTGCTTTATAAAGCTTGGTTCTAAGTGTTCACGAGGCTCATGCTCAGTGCTACGGGCTGCTAGTGCCAAGATGGTGTCTATTTCCTTTCTCTTGTTATCGATTAGATAGCGAATGTTATCCGCTTTCCTATCGTCAAGGTCAGAGTCATTCAATAGACGGTCCTCAAGGACTTGCATACCAGAGCGTAATAGCCTGAGACGAGTATGTCTGGTTCTCACTTCCTCATCCTCAGGATTAGAGCGGGAACTCTCTAACGAGGTACTGGTGTAAAGCGATTGCCAAAATCGTGATTACCAGGTTAGTTGGCAAATGAGGGTCGATATTACGAGGATGGTAAGCCTCATCGAGTTCCATACGATCATATCCTCTGACAGGGTTAGGTTTGTCAAGAGGATGGTCGATGGTAGCATCAGAGCTATAGAGATTAAATTTTGAAATATTATCTCTCTCGCCAGTGGTAATTGGCTTAGTGGTAAACATACTGGCTGGTAAACCAGTAGGTCTCGGGTTCGAAACCCGGCCCGAATTTTTCTTCTTCTTCGGTATAGGAAGAATATCAGCCAAGTGGGACACGATAGAGGGGTCCACAACTGCTGCTGCCGCTAGCTCCTTCAAGAGCGCTTCAGTGCGGTTCAATTGGCGTCGAGATTGAGAGGATCCAACCACTCGTTGTCGAGTTATGGCGTCCTCAGCTTCGGCCCCAAGATTTGAGCTGAATGGAATGGCTTCTCTCCATCGATGGCGAAACCGAAATTTTCGGACAGGTCCAATACTTCCTTTTCACGCCGGATTTGTGCTGGAGTGTCCTTTAGATGTGGAGTTATAATGCCCCCGACATTCGTATCCACGAATTTTCCAGCCTTTCGACGTTTATCCCCAATATTTGACGGCACGTGGTCAGGGGCAAGCTGGGGTCCTGAGCTTCACTCCTAGGTGATACACGGACGCTGGCGAGCCTTTCCGCGGTAGTAGATACCTCTTCTTCCAAGGCTTTAGGATCCGACGAGTCATCCTCAGAATAATCCTCTGTACCAACCTCAGAATTTGCTTCCCCAACAGTATCCTCGGCAGGCTCAACTCCAGACAGGCTAGGTGTTTCCACAGGGATCTCAGGAACCTCGGCAGGCTTAGCAGGCTTAGAGCTAGCGGCTCCCTTGCCTTTAGAAGTACCCTTAGCCATAGTATTTGCTGGATAGTAAATCGATGTCAGACAGTCTAGAAGCAGTACACTACTGTAACTACTATTTAACTGAAAAAATATGTAAACTTCGATGGAAATTACTAGGTTTCAAACTATATTAAACTAAAATACAATTTAGTCAGTTAGATTTAGCAGTGGTAGCTTGAGTAAGAATGATCGGAACTGCCTCTTGTTAAGAGCCTAAATATCCTCGATCACACAGGGCGTACCTCTAGCTGTTCTTTATTGAATAATTTTCACTAGAAGTACTAAGTGTTCATGACCACTTGCCTAATTTGTAAATAGACATAATAACGTAAGTCACGTTAATACATTAGCTGATATAAATAAAGTTCCATCTGAAGAAAAGTTAAAAAAAAGAAAAGACTTATTGATTTTGGAGATTGGCGGGAGGACCAAAATCTATAAGTAGTAGTTCGAGATTATAAAATTTAGTTTATAATATCCTACATCTACTAATGTCTCAAATAGGTCCAAGTAGATGAGTCATACCAAATACCAGGCTATTGGAGCCATCAAAGTGAATTTAGAACACTTTGGAAATATTGGAAAAAGAGCTTGTACTAAATTATTTAAAAATACAAATAAAACCAATGTATTATCTCAATTGATCTTGATATTTTAGACTGACCGGAGGCCGTATTTCTACATTTGAACGTTATATCGGTTTTAAGTCAGGTTGATGTTATGTGTGTGGTTGAATCCTGGCATATACGCTCGAACACACGCTATCATACATATACTACACAACACTACATTGTAACATATGGTATGGCTCTCATAGTCGCTGTAGTGGTTCAGGAAAGATTGATGGGAAGAAGTGGTCAGTAAATTCCCGTTTGAAGCTTGGGCCAAGTGAGTCGACAATGGAAGATATGCGCTGAGCCAATTCGGGCCGGTGTTGACAAAACACTGTTACTATCGAATGTTCCATATATTCGCTTGCTGACCTACTAAGTAGAGTATCCACCTCTGTGGTACGGATCGGGTCTGCGTCGTGCAGTGCCGCGGAATGGGTTAGTGTAGAGTATGAAATACCGAGAAGGACCAGGTTATTCGTCATAATCCGGTCGAGGAGCGAGGATGGGGCTAAGCCAACGCCGCACCAGACCACGGATGAATTTGGTATGTGTTGGCTGGCTTGGATCGGGAGTATCATAGCCGGAACCAACAAGCGCGATGATTTGGTTTGAACCGAAAAATTGGAAGTAGTACTTCAACAGCGTGATTAGCCGGGGTATGGGGAACATCTGTTGATGTGTCAGGGGCGGGTGAGGGTACGGTGGTTCTTCAGCATACTGGAGAAAAAGATCCAAGGTGTTCGTAGAGGTCCAGATACCGTGGAAGTCGTTGCACTCCTGTAATTGCTGAAGGAGGTCAGGGCCAATGGGTGGCAGTTTTGGACCTACCAGGATGCGTCGAATCAGTTGTTGGATGCAGGTAAAGTGGCTGGTAGTGAACTTGTGACTACCGGGGCAGACAGGGCAGAGACAGCCGTCGGTGCGGTAGTCGAGCAATGTGAACATGTACGTATTCGTTACAATCATAGCACAGAGCCGGATTGGTGTAGACTCGAAGCAACAATTGAAGCTGTCGTGTCTGGCTGTGTCTCGGTTTGAGGTTGGCGGTTTACCCATAACCAGTTGGTAGTAGTATTGGCGCCAGGCCATTGCCGCGATCTCCTTGTTGGACCAACGTTTTGTTGAGTTCTTCCTGATGTCGTCACAGCGTTGGCGGAGGGCTACATGGTCGGGTGTACGCCCGCCCGTGTTTTTGTGTACAGTTTTCAGGTGAGCATAGATACTGTATGGGAAGCGCAGTGATGGTTTGTCGTTGGCCCAGGCGGGTTGCGTTAGAGGGGTAAGTGGATTTGTGCTGGCCATTGAGTTGAGTTGTATTCCCAGGCAACCTCCGAGGTAGTCCGCAAATGGTCGCGCCGGGAGGAGACCGCAAAAAGTGAAGTAAGTTTGTTTGATGTTTGGGAAACCGAGGGTATTTAGTGCCCGTGATGATGGCTGCTGCTTGGATGAGTGCTGAGTTAAAGCGTTCGAACAGGGGACCCAATGCATCCATTGATGGTACTAGCGCAACTAATCTAAGCACTCACCGTATCCCTACCTCCGAACTCTCATTCGCTCGCTCATTTGATTCTGATGTACCAGTTATGGAGTCACAAGTCAAAGATATAATTGACAAAACATCCGAAGACGGTTACACTTACTACAAGACCCGTTTCATGGATGGGACAGTAGCTTGGCTAACCTCCGATGCATTTCGTGAATCTCGCGACTTTCTTCGTATCTTTAATAAGAAATGGAATAAGCGTTTACATAAGAACACACGAGATAAACGAAAAGGGTTTCCTCAGGTGACTACAAACCCTGACGGATCTGAAATTCCCTATTTGCCACCTACTTCCTACGTGACTAAACTTTCTGATCTGCTTACCAACAGTGCAGATTCAAACTTACTTACTAATGAAGAACAGCCTTTGGCTATTACCTTACCAAATAATAAACGTAAGGCGCCTACATCGGAAATGGTTACTGGACCAAATACTAAACGACATAGAGTACAACATGAGTCTTGAACTCGTACATATAGGCACATACTTACTCGATAAGTCATGACCGAAACCGTTTTTGCTTTGGTTTTCGCTTAACCAACTAGATCGTATCTTAACGTACGTTCGTAGTTCTTAAAGCTACTGGGGGCTATGTTGAAATACGGCCTCCGGTCAGTCTAAAATATCAAAATCAATTGAGATAATACATTGGTTTTTATTTGTATTTTAAATAATTTAGTACAAGCTCTTTTTCCAATATTTCCAAAGTGTTCTAAATTCACTTTGATGGCTCCAATAGCCTGAGTATTTGGTATGACTCATCTACTTGGACCTATTTGAGACATTAGTAGATGTAGGATATTATAAACTAAATTTAATAATCTCCGAACTACTACTTATAGATTTTGGTCCTCCCGCCAATCTCCAAAATCCAATAAGTCTTTTTCTTTTTTTAACTTTTCTTCTGATGGAACTTTATTTATATCAGCTAATGTATTAACGTGACTTACGTTATTATGTCTATTTACAAATTAGGCAAGTGGTCATGAACACTTAGTACTTCTAGTGAAAATTATTCAATAAAGAACAGCTAGAGGTACGCCCTATGTGATCGAGGATATTTAGGCTCTTAACAAGAGGCAGTCCCGATCATTCTTACACAAGCTACCACTGCTAAATCCTAACTGACTAAATTGTATTTTAGTTTAATATAGCTTGAAACCTAGTAATTTCCATCGAAGTTTACATGTCTGGCTGTGTCTCGGTTTGAGATTGGCGGTTTACCCATAATCAGTTGGTAGTAGTATTGGCGCCGGGCCATTGCCGCGATCTCCTTGTTGGACCAACGTTGTGTTGAGTTCTTCCTGATGTCGTCACAGCGTTGGCGGGGGCTACATGGTCCGGTGTACGCCCGCCCGCGGTTTTGCGTACAGTTTTTAGGTGAGCATAGATACTGTACGGTAAGCGCAGTGATGGTTTGTCGTTGGCCCAGGCGGGTTGCGTTAGAGGGGTAAGTGGATTTGTGCTGGCCATTGAGTTGAGTTGTATTCCCAGGCAACCTCCGAGGTAGTCCGCAAATGGTCGCGCCGGGAGGAGACCGCAAAAGTGAAGTAAGTTTGTTTGATGTTTGGGAAACCGAGGGTATTTAGTGCCCGTGATGATGGCTGCTGCTTGGATGAGTGCTGAGTTAAAGCGTTCGAACAGGGGACCCAATGCATCCATTGATGGTACTAGCGCAACTAATCTAAGCACTCACCGTATCCCTACTACTCCGAACTCTCATTCGCTCGCTCATTTGATTCTGATGTACCAGTTATGGAGTCACAAGTCAAAGATATAATTGACAAAACATCCGAAGACGGTTACACTTACTACAAGACCCGTTTCATGGATGGGACAGTAGCTTGGCTAACCTCCGATGCATTTCGTGAATCTCGCGACTTTCTTCGTATCTTTAATAAGAAATGGAATAAGCGTTTACATAAGAACACACGAGATAAACGAAAAGGGTTTCCTCAGGTGACTACAAACCCTGACGGATCTGAAATTCCCTATTTGCCACCTACTTCCTACGTGACTAAACTTTCTGATCTGCTTACCAACAGTGCAGATTCAAACTTACTTACTAATGAAGAACAGCCTTTGGCTATTACCTTACCAAATAATAAACGTAAGGCGCCTACATCGGAAATGGTTACTGGACCAAATACTAAACGACATAGAGTACAACATGAGTCTTGAACTCGTACATATAGGCACATACTTACTCGATAAGTCATGACCGAAACCGTTTTGCTTTGGTTTTCGCTTAACCAACTAGATCGTATCTTAACGTACGTTCGTAGTTCTTAAAGCTACTGGGGCTATGTTGAAATACGGCCTCCGGTCAGTCTAAAATATCAAAATCAATTGAGATAATACATTGGTTTTTATTTGTATTTTAAATAATTTAGTACAAGCTCTTTTTCCAATATTTCCAAAGTGTTCTAAATTCACTTTGATGGCTCCAATAGCCTGAGTATTTGGTATGACTCATCTACTTGGACCTATTTGAGACATTAGTAGATGTAGGATATTATAAACTAAATTTAATAATCTCCGAACTACTACTTATAGATTTTGGTCCTCCCGCCAATCTCCAAAATCCAATAAGTCTTTTTTCTTTTTTTTAACTTTTCTTCTGATGGAACTTTATTTATATCAGCTAATGTATTAACGTGACTTACGTTATTATGTCTATTTACAAATTAGGCAAGTGGTCATGAACACTTAGTACTTCTAGTGAAAATTATTCAATAAAGAACAGCTAGAGGTACGCCCTATGTGATCGAGGATATTTAGGCTCTTAACAAGAGGCAGTCCCGATCATTCTTACACAAGCTACCACTGCTAAATCCTAACTGACTAAATTGTATTTTAGTTTAATATAGCTTGAAACCTAGTAATTTCCATCGAAGTTTACATGTCTGGCTGTGTCTCGGTTTGAGATTGGCGGTTTACCCATAATCAGTTGGTAGTAGTATTGGCGCCGGGCCATTGCCGCGATCTCCTTGTTGGACCAACGTTGTGTTGAGTTCTTCCTGATGTCGTCACAGCGTTGGCGGGGGGCTACATGGTCCGGTGTACGCCCGCCCGCGGTTTTGCGTACAGTTTTTAGGTGAGCATAGATACTGTACGGTAAGCGCAGTGATGGTTTGTCGTTGGCCCAGGCGGGTTGCGTTAGAGGGGTAAGTGGATTTGTGCTGGCCATTGAGTTGAGTTGTATTCCCAGGCAACCTCCGAGGTAGTCCGCAAATGGTCGCGCCGGGAGGAGACCGCAAAAGTGAAGTAAGTTTGTTTGATGTTTGGGAAACCGAGGGTATTTAGTGCCCGTGATGATGGCTGCTGCTTGGATGAGTGCTGAGTTAAAGCGTTCGAACAGGGGACCCAATGCATCCTTCCATATAAGGTGAAGCCCAGGCAATAATGTTCAGCCCATATGTAGCCGTGGATAGGGATGAATGATTTGAACATCACCAGTCGATTGCGAGGTGTCGCCAGCTGAAGCCATGAAAGTCATAAGCGCGGAAAGAGGCGATACCCAGTGACAATGCTGCAACCAGAGATTCCGTATGTCTGGCGAGGTTTGATTCCTGGTACTCCGTGTGAGAGTGGGAACCCCAGATATTTAGAGTGTTTCGGTTCGGCATGTGGGCGCCATCTTCAGGGGAGGTAACGTGTGTTCCAAGGTGCGTCTGCAAGCGTTGGCGTGATAAGATCACCATTTATACGGAGGGTTGGCACGCCGTGTGTCGCAAGTCGGTAGATCGTACTCGGGGTTTAATGACACCCTGTTCGAGGCCAGATTGGCGTCCCCACGCATCAATGTCATCTAAGAAGGGCTGGAGCGAAACCGATCGAGAGGCTTGGATCCGTGTGTCGTCAACAAATAAATAAGAGCGGAGAAGCTTGGGACGAAATTGTGCTAACGTGACACCTCCCTAATAACAAAACAAAAATTGTTTCTTTAGAAAAAAAAAAAAAATGAACAAAATAAACTCTAGATGTGAAGATAAGCATGACCTGCCAAAACCTACTTTAATTTATATACAGATGACAAAAGTTGTAGATATGCGTACGTGCATACTACCAGCAAATTAAAACAGAAACGTACCATAATTCATCCATAACAATGTTCAACGGGTAATCTCGACATCACGTGAAAAAATATACAACGATGCCACCGTTTATCAGTAAGAGTGAAAACTAGATTTGGAGAGGACACGAATCTCAATGAGTCCGGGTGAAGATTTTTTAGTAGGTGCTTTGTAATATTCCTTTCTACGGTAGCTTATATCATGTTATATTGAAACCCCATTTGGGCACCGTCTCAATCGTGACATTTGTCAAAGCCCTCGATGTCGCGTACTTTGGTATCGTCCCCATGCTGACAAGAGCTCTAACTGAATCTTTTAGTGGGGATTAATTGACCCGTGAATGTTTGCGGGAAG
>LUCW03001486.1:45000-70029 GCA_001586965.3 Sphaeroforma sirkka | reverse complement strand
AAACACTCCACCTACCCGCTCGATCTGAAGCGTCGGTTGCTACTTGGAATGGGACACCATCCACGGGTACTGCATGATGGGTGCGTCAATTACTTTACTTTTGACTAGTTTAAATGCATCATCACATTCTTTTAGTCAAAGCTTTCCCAAGGTCCTTTGTGCAGCCGTAGGGTGACTGAAGGCTTTAAGTAATGAGAAGATGCGGTACCGAATCCGAAAGAAGTTAACAAACCCACACACAGAGTTCACATCTCTTCCAGTAATTGGTGTTGATAAATCCAACGAAATCCAACAGAAACTGTTTCTTGCCAGGATCAATTTCTACCTGCTGCAGATACTTTGTAGCCAAGTAAGTGTACAGTATCTTTAGCAAAAGAACACTTGTCTTCGTTAATCTTAAGTTTAGCATGATTAAAGTCGCTTTAAGACTTCTTTAACGAGTTTAGCATGTTCATGTGCTGTCTTTGTAAAGATAACTATATCATCTAAATAGACTGATACGTTATACGACAGGTCCGCAAATAGTTCCATCATAACTTGTTGGAAGAAGAAGGTAACATGTGTAAGCCTTCAGGTGCACCTTTAAACTGGTACTTCTTACCTTGCCAAGTAAAGGAAAAAGTATTTCCTATGAGGCTGATATATTTGTAGTTGATGGAATGCAGCTTTTAAGTCTATCTTTGAAAGATAGTCGCACCCTCCATTTTGCGTAGTATCTCGCTTATCTTAGGAAAGGGAAAACTATGTTGCGGAATTAGTTTGTTGATTGGCGACAGGTCTAGTACTACTCTTGTTTTACTAAACGTTCCATCAGATTTATATTGATCGACCGCTAAGAGAGCTAAGTTAACTGGGGTTGCATCATAATTGATTTCAATTAGACCCTGTTTTGACCAATCTTCGATTTGGGTTTTGACAACGTCTTTGTGTCTCCAACTCACGTAGTTATGTGAAGGACACTTTAACTTAGAAAGTCGACGTTTGTTAAGTCAAGTCTAACGTACCCTTTAGAGAACTTAAACATACACCAGTCAGTTATTGCAATCTTCCTGTTTTGTATAATTAAGTCCATAATTATATCGGTGAAGTGCGGAATCATATCCTTTGCTTCACCTTCCGGAGGTTTAGGTATCTTTAACATATTATCATCTGACTGATCTTTATTCGGGTCTAGCCCATTAGGCAGACCAGTGAGTGTTATACCTAAACTGAGAAGATCAGTCATACCTATAATTAAATCGTATTTCTGAGACATGTCAGTAACGATTAGGTGAGTCTTCACTTCTCTTCTATCTGACAGCATTATGTGTGCATAGTCAATGGCTTGTTCGCAAGTAGTAACTTTGCCATTTCCCAAGATTAAATCAGTTGTTTCGTTATGGACAGCCATATCTGTAGCGTAGGCTACTCGGCATGAGATAGCAGAGACTTCAGCCCCTGGATCAAATAGTGCCATAACTTTTTTTCTCCATTTACGAAAACTGTTTGAAAGATACGTTTATCTCCTTTGGTATAGATTTTATTGAACATTTTCTCATAATCTTGCTCTAGTGCGCACATATGGTACTGTCAGTGCTTAACTTGGACGTCTGGTAAGTCCTTGCAATCCTCTTTGTGCCAACCGTTAGTACCCTTGCAAGTAGCACACTCTTTCATATAGTGTCCAAAATCTGGCTTGCCTGGTGCACATTAACAGGGTCGTGTCTACCATTCCACTTGCCATTACGTTTTGTGAGGTTGTAACCACACTTCTTGCAAGGCGCTCTCACCTTCTTATCACCTTTCGGTTCGGTAGAAGTAGAGCCAGTACCCCTCAGTAGTAGTGCGAGGTTTCTTAGTACTACGCGCAGTATTAGTCTCTACTGCGTTTCGCTTAGTGGGCTGGGTGTAGCTCGTGGTACTAAGTACTCTAGTAGAGGAATTGGTATGCTTGTGTACTATCTTCTCAAAGACAGACCAAGGCATAGATCGCAAATCACCATAGGCGATGATGTCATCATTGACTTTCTTAAAGAGGTTAGCTCCCAGAGTCTCCATCATCTGACAAATTAATAAATATTCGCCAGTATAGGTACGACCACCCATCCAGTATTCATATGTGTCATATGAGCTAGAGCACCTCGAATAGTGGTATCGTTCGCAAAGGACTTGCGAGACTCTAGAAGTTCACGGTCACGTGCATCTTCAAAAAAAAGGTGTTAAGTATATTATCACGCAACTGGTGCCAGGGTAGGGGCTTTCCAGTTGGGCTCATGAGCCTTCAAGATAGTTCGCCATTCACCTGGCTCACAGAAATGAATAAAGGCATTCATCATCTGCTTATCCCTAAGGCTGGCAGACTCCTTAAGTTGGTCGAAGGCCTTCAGTGTCTCCACTGTACTCTCATTAGTAGAGAAATCGACCTCAGCCTGCGCGTTACCTAGCTGCTTTATAAAGCTTGGTTCTAAGTGTTCACGAGGCTCATGCTCAGTGCTACGGGCTGCTAGTGCCAAGATGGTGTCTATTTCCTTTCTCTTGTTATCGATTAGATAGCGAATGTTATCCGCTTTCCTATCGTCAAGGTCAGAGTCATTCAATAGACGGTCCTCAAGGACTTGCATACCAGAGCGTAATAGCCTGAGACGAGTATGTCTGGTTCTCACTTCCTCATCCTCAGGATTAGAGCGGGAACTCTCTAACGAGGTACTGGTGTAGCGATTGCCAAAATCGTGATTACCAGGGTTGGTTGGCAAATGAGGGTCGATATTACGAGGATGGTAAGCCTCATCGAGTTCCATACGATCATATCCTCTGACAGGGTTAGGTTTGTCAAGAGGATGGTCGATGGTAGCATCAGAGCTATAGAGATTAAATTTTGAAATATTATCTCTCGCCAGTGGTAATTGGCTTAGTGGTAGACATACTGGCTGGTAAACCAGTAGGTCTCGGGTTCGAAACCCGGCCCGAATTTTTTCTTCTTCTTCGGTATATGAAGAATATCAGCCAAGTGGGACACGATAGAGGGGTCCACAACTGCTGTTGCCGCTAGCTCCTTCAAGAGCGCTTCAGTGCAGTTCAATTGGCGTCGAGATTGAGAGGATCCAACCACTCGTTGTCGAGTTATGGCATCCTCAGCTTCGGCCCCAAGATTTGAGCTGAATGGAATGGCTTCTCCATCGATGGCGAAACCGAAATTTTCGGACAGGTCCAATACTTCCTTTTCACGCCGGATTTGTGCTGGAGTGTCCTTTAGATGTGGAGTTATAATGCCCCCGACATTCGTATCCACGAATTTTCCAGCCTTTCGACGCTTATCCCCAATATTTGACGGCACGTGGTCAGGGGGCAAGCTGGGGTCCTGAGCTTCACTCCTAGGTGATACACGGACGCTGGCGAGCCTTTCCGCGGTAGTAGATACCTCTTCTTCCAAGGCTTTAGGATCCGACGAGTCATCCTCAGAATAATCCTCTGTACCAACCTCAGAATTTGCTTCCCCAACAGTATCCTCGGCAGGCTCAACTCCAGACAGGCTAGGTGTTTCCACAGGGATCTCAGGAACCTCGGCAGGCTTAGCAGGCTTAGAGCTAGCGGCTCCCTTGCCTTTAGAAGTACCCTTAGCCATAGTATTTGCTGGATAGTAAATCGATGTCAGACAGTCTAGAAGCAGTACACTACTGTAACTACTATTTAACTGAAAAATATGTAAACTTCGATGGAAATTACTAGGTTTCAAACTATATTAAACTAAAATACAATTTAGTCAGTTAGGATTTAGCAGTGGTAGCTTGAGTAAGAATGATCGGAACTGCCTCTTGTTAAGAGCCTAAATATCCTCGATCACACAGGGCGTACCTCTAGCTGTTCTTTATTGAATAATTTTCACTAGAAGTACTAAGTGTTCATGACCACTTGCCTAATTTGTAAATAGACATAATAACGTAAGTCACGTTAATACATTAGCTGATATAAATAAAGTTCCATCTGAAGAAAAGTTAAAAAAAGAAAAAGACTTATTGGATTTTGGAGATTGGCGGGAGGACCAAAATCTATAAGTAGTAGTTCGGAGATTATAAAATTTAGTTTATAATATCCTACATCTACTAATGTCTCAAATAGGTCCAAGTAGATGAGTCATACCAAATACTCAGGCTATTGGAGCCATCAAAGTGAATTTAGAACACTTTGGAAATATTGGAAAAAGAGCTTGTACTAAATTATTTAAAATACAAATAAAAACCAATGTATTATCTCAATTGATCTTGATATTTTAGACTGACCGGAGGCCGTATTTCTACATTTGAACGTTATATCGGTTTTAAGTCAGGTTGATGTTATGTGTGTGGTTGAATCCTGGCATATACGCTCGAACACACGCTATCATATACTACATCACACTACATTGTAACATATGGTATGGCTCTCATAGTCGCTGTAGTGGTTCAGGAAAGATTGATGGGAAGAAGTGGTCAGTAAATTCCCGTTTGAAGCTTGGGCCAAGTGAGTCGACAATGGAAGATATGCGCTGAGCCAATTCGGGCCGGTGTTGACAAAACACTGTTACTATCGAATGTTCCATATATTCGCTTGCTGACCTACTAAGTAGAGTATCCACCTCTGTGGTACGGATCGGGTCTGCGTCGTGCAGTGCCGCGGAATGGGTTAGTGTAGAGTATGAAATACCGAGAAGGACCAGGTTATTCGTCATAATCCGGTCGAGGAGCGAGGATGGGGCTAAGCCAACGCCGCACCAGACCACGGATGAATTTGGTATGTGTTGGCTGGCTTGGATCGGGAGTATCATAGCCGGAACCAACAAGCGCGATGATTTGGTTTGAACCGAAAATTGGAAGTAGTACTTCAACAGCGTGATTAGCCGGGGTATGGGGAACATCTGTTGATGTGTCAGGGGCGGGTGAGGGTACGGTGGTTCTTCAGCATACTGGAGAAAAGATCCAAGGTGTTCGTAGAGGGTCCAGATACCGTGGAAGTCGTTGCACTCCTGTAATTGCTGAAGGAGGTCAGGGCCAATGGGTGGCAGTTTTGGACCTACCAGGATGCGTCGAATCAGTTGTTGGATGCAGGTAAAGTGGCTGGTAGTGAACTTGTGACTACCGGGGCAGACAGGGCAGAGACAGCCGTCGGTGCGGTAGTCGAGCAATGTGAACATGTACGTATTCGTTACAATCATAGCACAGAGCCGGATTGGTGTAGACTCGAAGCAACAATTGAAGCTGTCGTGTCTGGCTGTGTCTCGGTTTGAGGTTGGCGGTTTACCCATAACCAGTTGGTAGTAGTATTGGCGCCAGGCCATTGCCGCGATCTCCTTGTTGGACCAACGTTTTGTTGAGTTCTTCCTGATGTCGTCACAGCGTTGGCGGAGGGCTACATGGTCGGGTGTACGCCCGCCCGTGTTTTTTGTGTACAGTTTTCAGGTGAGCATAGATACTGTATGGGAAGCGCAGTGATGGTTTGTCGTTGGCCCAGGCGGGTTGCGTTAGAGGGGTAAGTGGATTTGTGCTGGCCATTGAGTTGAGTTGTATTCCCAGGCAACCTCCGAGGTAGTCCGCAAATGGTCGCGCCGGGAGGAGACCGCAAAAGTGAAGTAAGTTTGTTTGATGTTTGGGAAACCGAGGGTATTTAGTGCCCGTGATGATGGCTGCTGCTTGGATGAGTGCTGAGTTAAAGCGTTCGAACAGGGGACCCAATGCATCCATTGATGGTACTAGCGCAACTAATCTAAGCACTCACCGTATCCCTACCTCCGAACTCTCATTCGCTCGCTCATTTGATTCTGATGTACCAGTTATGGAGTCACAAGTCAAAGATATAATTGACAAAACATCCGAAGACGGTTACACTTACTACAAGACCCGTTTCATGGATGGGACAGTAGCTTGGCTAACCTCCGATGCATTTCGTGAATCTCGCGACTTTCTTCGTATCTTTTTAATAAGAAATGGAATAAGCGTTTACATAAGAACACACGAGATAAACGAAAAGGGTTTCCTCAGGTGACTACAAACCCTGACGGATCTGAAATTCCCTATTTGCCACCTACTTCCTACGTGACTAAACTTTCTGATCTGCTTACCAACAGTGCAGATTCAAACTTACTTACTAATGAAGAACAGCCTTTGGCTATTACCTTACCAAATAATAAACGTAAGGCGCCTACATCGGAAATGGTTACTGGACCAAATACTAAACGACATAGAGTACAACATGAGTCTTGAACTCGTACATATAGGCACATACTTACTCGATAAGTCATGACCGAAACCGTTTTTGCTTTGGTTTTCGCTTAACCAACTAGATCGTATCTTAACGTACGTTCGTAGTTCTTAAAGCTACTGGGGGCTATGTTGAAATACGGCCTCCGGTCAGTCTAAAATATCAAAATCAATTGAGATAATACATTGGTTTTTTTTTTGTATTTTAAATAATTTAGTACAAGCTCTTTTTCCAATATTTCCAAAGTGTTCTAAATTCACTTTGATGGCTCCAATAGCCTGAGTATTTGGTATGACTCATCTACTTGGACCTATTTGAGACATTAGTAGATGTAGGATATTATAAACTAAATTTAATAATCTCCGAACTACTACTTATAGATTTTGGTCCTCCCGCCAATCTCCAAAATCCAATAAGTCTTTTTTTTTTTTTTTAACTTTTCTTCTGATGGAACTTTATTTATATCAGCTAATGTATTAACGTGACTTACGTTATTATGTCTATTTACAAATTAGGCAAGTGGTCATGAACACTTAGTACTTCTAGTGAAAATTATTCAATAAAGAACAGCTAGAGGTACGCCCTATGTGATCGAGGATATTTAGGCTCTTAACAAGAGGCAGTCCCGATCATTCTTACACAAGCTACCACTGCTAAATCCTAACTGACTAAATTGTATTTTTAGTTTAATATAGCTTGAAACCTAGTAATTTCCATCGAAGTTTACATGTCTGGCTGTGTCTCGGTTTGAGATTGGCGGTTTACCCATAATCAGTTGGTAGTAGTATTGGCGCCGGGCCATTGCCGCGATCTCCTTGTTGGACCAACGTTGTGTTGAGTTCTTCCTGATGTCGTCACAGCGTTGGCGGGGGGCTACATGGTCCGGTGTACGCCCGCCCGCGGTTTTGCGTACAGTTTTTAGGTGAGCATAGATACTGTACGGTAAGCGCAGTGATGGTTTGTCGTTGGCCCAGGCGGGTTGCGTTAGAGGGGTAAGTGGATTTGTGCTGGCCATTGAGTTGAGTTGTATTCCCAGGCAACCTCCGAGGTAGTCCGCAAATGGTCGCGCCGGGAGGAGACCGCAAAAGTGAAGTAAGTTTGTTTGATGTTTGGGAAACCGAGGGTATTTAGTGCCCGTGATGATGGCTGCTGCTTGGATGAGTGCTGAGTTAAAGCGTTCGAACAGGGGACCCAATGCATCCATTGATGGTACTAGCGCAACTAATCTAAGCACTCACCGTATCCCTACCTCCGAACTCTCATTCGCTCGCTCATTTGATTCTGATGTACCAGTTATGGAGTCACAAGTCAAAGATATAATTGACAAAACATCCGAAGACGGTTACACTTACTACAAGACCCGTTTCATGGATGGGACAGTAGCTTGGCTAACCTCCGATGCATTTCGTGAATCTCGCGACTTTCTTCGTATCTTTAATAAGAAATGGAATAAGCGTTTACATAAGAACACACGAGATAAACGAAAAGGGTTTCCTCAGGTGACTACAAACCCTGACGGATCTGAAATTCCCTATTTGCCACCTACTTCCTACGTGACTAAACTTTCTGATCTGCTTACCAACAGTGCAGATTCAAACTTACTTACTAATGAAGAACAGCCTTTGGCTATTACCTTACCAAATAATAAACGTAAGGCGCCTACATCGGAAATGGTTACTGGACCAAATACTAAACGACATAGAGTACAACATGAGTCTTGAACTCGTACATATAGGCACATACTTACTCGATAAGTCATGACCGAAACCGTTTTTGCTTTGGTTTTCGCTTAACCAACTAGATCGTATCTTAACGTACGTTCGTAGTTCTTAAAGCTACTGGGGGGCTATGTTGAAATACGGCCTCCGGTCAGTCTAAAATATCAAAATCAATTGAGATAATACATTGGTTTTTATTTGTATTTTAAATAATTTAGTACAAGCTCTTTTTTCCAATATTTCCAAAGTGTTCTAAATTCACTTTGATGGCTCCAATAGCCTGAGTATTTGGTATGACTCATCTACTTGGACCTATTTGAGACATTAGTAGATGTAGGATATTATAAACTAAATTTAATAATCTCCGAACTACTACTTATAGATTTTGGTCCTCCCGCCAATCTCCAAAATCCAATAAGTCTTTTTCTTTTTTTAACTTTTCTTCTGATGGAACTTTATTTATATCAGCTAATGTATTAACGTGACTTACGTTATTATGTCTATTTACAAATTAGGCAAGTGGTCATGAACACTTAGTACTTCTAGTGAAAATTATTCAATAAAGAACAGCTAGAGGTACGCCCTATGTGATCGAGGATATTTAGGCTCTTAACAAGAGGCAGTCCCGATCATTCTTACACAAGCTACCACTGCTAAATCCTAACTGACTAAATTGTATTTTAGTTTAATATAGCTTGAAACCTAGTAATTTCCATCGAAGTTTACATGTCTGGCTGTGTCTCGGTTTGAGATTGGCGGTTTACCCATAATCAGTTGGTAGTAGTATTGGCGCCGGGCCATTGCCGCGATCTCCTTGTTGGACCAACGTTGTGTTGAGTTCTTCCTGATGTCGTCACAGCGTTGGCGGGGGGCTACATGGTCCGGTGTACGCCCGCCCGCGGTTTTGCGTACAGTTTTTAGGTGAGCATAGATACTGTACGGTAAGCGCAGTGATGGTTTGTCGTTGGCCCAGGCGGGTTGCGTTAGAGGGGTAAGTGGATTTGTGCTGGCCATTGAGTTGAGTTGTATTCCCAGGCAACCTCCGAGGTAGTCCGCAAATGGTCGCGCCGGGAGGAGACCGCAAAAGTGAAGTAAGTTTGTTTGATGTTTGGGAAACCGAGGGTATTTAGTGCCCGTGATGATGGCTGCTGCTTGGATGAGTGCTGAGTTAAAGCGTTCGAACAGGGGACCCAATGCATCCTTCCATATAGGTGAAGCCCAGGCAATAATGTTCAGCCCATATGTAGCCGTGGATAGGATGAATGATTTGAACATCACCAGTCGATTGCGAGGGTGTCGCCAGCTGAAGCCATGAAAGTCATAAGCGCGGAAAGAGGCGATACCCAGTGACAATGCTGCAACCAGAGATTCCGTATGTCTGGCGAGGTTGATTCCTGGTACTCCGTGTGAGAGTGGGAACCCCAGATATTTAGAGTGTTTCGGTTCGGCATGTGTGGGCGCCATCTTCAGGGGGAGGTAACGTGTGTTCCAAGGTGCGTCTGCAAGCGTTGGCGTGATAAGATCACCATTTATACGGAGGGTTGGCGCCGCGTGTCGCAAGTCGGTAGATCGTACTCGGGGTTTAATGACACCCTGTTCGAGGCCAGATTGGCGTCCCCACGCATCAATGTCATCTAAGAAGGGCTGGAGCGAAACCGATCGAGAGGCTTGGATCCGTGTGTCGTCAACAAATAAATAAGAGCGGAGAAGCTTGGGACGAAATTGTGCTAACGTGACACCTCCTAATAACAAAACAAAAAATTGTTTCTTTAGAAAAAATGAACAAAATAAACTCTAGATGTGAAGATAAGCATGACCTGTAAAACCCTACTTTAATTTATATACAGATGACAAAAGCTGAATGTGTACGTATACTACTAGCAGAATAAAATAGAAACGTACCATAATTCATCCATACACGTTCAACGTAGCACTGAGCATCACGTGAAAAAATATACAACGATGCCACCTAATATCAGTAAGAGTGGCTTAGATTTGGAGGGACGCGATCTCTCCGTGAGTCCGGGTGAAGATTTTTAGTAGGTGTTTGTATTCCTTTCATTGCAGTTTATATCATGTTATATTATGTTATCGGCACTGGTTCAATCGACATTGTCAAAGCCCGATGTCGCGTACTTTGGTATCGTCCCCATGTTGACAAGAGCTCTAACTGAATCTTTAGTGGGATTAATTGACCCGTGAATGTTTGCGGGAAGTGACACTCTTGTTACCTGCGTCCAGGGGGAAGTGGACGATGTGATTCAATCAGTGCTTGTGGATCGTATTCTGCAATGCGTTCTGCCACGGTGTCGGCTGTCGTCAAGTTTTTCAGTGGGCTTGTTATCCTGGGGATTATTTTGCATATTCTTGAAACATGAAAGAAACTCAACCTATAGCTGTTGTTTGCCTCAATTCGTGGTACACACATATGAAAGACATATCTTCTACTACTTTTTTCTTGTTTATGTGAGCAATAGGTGTACGTTATTAGTTGGATGCTGGGTTGGCTGGTGAAACACGATATATCATCCGTATTAATGGCAGCTAGGTTGCCGATATTGAGTGTAGTTGAATACTGTCCTGTATGTTGTGTGTGACGTACAGGGGACCTAGCCCATCTATCGTGCGTGCACCGAATTTAAGCAGTGGATGTGAATGTGTTCTCATGCATGTGAGCTCCATAAGTGTGTTACGTGATGTGTGGGCTTAACGGTAGACGAGAGGTAGAGTGAGAGAATGATCAAAAACCCTATTGGATTAGTCACAGGCGTATATCAATTAAACATAGCCAACTACTAATACGCATACGGCAGCGTACAACAGGACCGCACATACCCTCTTTGTCGCTCTGATACCGATACCTTGGGGCAGGAATACACCATGATGTGCTATAATAAAATAAACTGTTGAACCATCATTCAGGCGTGTGCTTTGCAAACTCTGAAGCTGATGCGAGCGTGGACGAGGGGCGTTGTAAGTTGTAGTGGCTATTACTTTACGCTCACGCGTAGATGATTGTAACCTCATTCTTTTGATAAACCTTGTTCACTGGACACAGTCAGTATTGCAATGGTAACTGGAATGAAGAGATCCCCTCCGACCGGTCCACATGGGGGACGTTCATCTCAATCCGTGAGCAAACTCTCAAGAACGTGCACAAGCTTGTGTCCGTTATATCTGCCAATGCCACCGTAGACGCTGCGTCTGAAGAAGGCAAGGTACAATCAGTCATTGCCACCACTACCGCTGGTGATGTAATAGGGATCAGATCATTCCTTTTTAGACCAAGGGTTTTGAATTATAATACGTATTTGTGTAAAACAGAGCCATTGTGAGCTATTTCTCATTCATCTGGTGTCACCACACATTAGTTTATGCCCTCGCGACTTACTGAGATGTGGGGATTGTAGTGAATCAGCGTTCACCACGGAGCTCCATGTGCAATTTTAAGTGCATATTTATTTAATGTGCGGCACTCCAAGCACACCACTACTATCAACCTTATTCTTCCCGCACTGTCAGGCTGTATATCTGCCGTAGTCACTGCCATAAACACACAACATACACACCCATATATATATATATATGTATACGTATGTATATGCATATATACATTAGGAGTATACATATATATATATATGTATATCTATATATACATTAAGACTATATATATATATATATATATATATATATATGATGTATTTATGTTTATATATATATATATATATATATATATATATATATATATATATATATATATATATATATATATATATATATATATATATATGTGTGTGTGTGTGTGTGTGTGTGTATGTATGTATGTATATATTATATATATATATATATATATACATGTATGTATGTATGTTTGTATCCGAGCTATTTTGTTGTTTGCTGGTGCTCCCCATGTCCAGAGCAATCGCCGCCGTACCTGAAGTGATTCTATTCATTCTGGCTCATCATACCCTGAATATTATGTATCATGGCCTATAAACCCATTTCAATCATGTACTATAGCGGATGCCATCCCTAGCGTTCTCGCAGTGCACAGATCAAGTTCGGTACCAGTTGATATCTACCATTAGCCACATTGATCACCCGACCTTGTATCTCTCCCAATCTAGGTCGGCATGTTCTGGCGGGCCGCGATGGACACTGACAAGATAGAAGCCGATGGCTTAGAGCCCTTACAGGACCTACTGGATCAGATAGACGCAGTCAACACGCGACAGGACTACATGCAACTCGTAGCACAACTGCACAAGTTGGAGATAGGCGTAGTGTTTGGATGTGGTGCTGAGGCTGACATGAAGAGCAGTGACGAGTGTATCATGTGGGTAGGCGAGGGTGCTCTGGGACTGGGCAACAGAGAGTATTACTACGATGAAGACAGTATGTATATATATATATATATATATATATGTGTGTGTGTGTGTATGTATATATATATATATATATATATATATTACTTATTTCATATATATATATTACACACACACACACACATATATATATATATATATATATATATATATATATATATATATATATATATATATATATATATATATATATATATATATATATATATATATATATATATATATATATATATATATATATATATATATATATATATATATATATATATATATATATATATATATATATATATATGTGTGTGTTTGTGTGTGTAAATGTGTATCTATATATCTATTTATCTATCTATGTATGTCTTTGTATGTGTGTGTGTGTCCATATGCACATGTGTGCTTATTCTAATCTCCTTGCCATTATTACGCACCCGCTCTAACACACATGTTCATTTCTTGTTGCAATTCTCACAGAGGAGGAGAAGCGGAAAGCGTACGTTAAACACGTGGCTAAAATCTTCCAGCTGGCTGGTATGTGATGCCTAAACTGTCCTTTGAATGGTATCGTATTGTTGTAGATGAGTCATCACGTAAGCCGTGGTAACGTACTACTGGAGATTGGTCGCATAGTCCATCCAATCGCTAGCGTAAATAATGCGTTGTATTATTCGTCTGTCTACAGACCGCCGTCTGATCACTGAGAATTGCTACGCCGATCTTTTGTATACTGTGCATAATGTGATATATTATTAGTCTGTCTACAGACCACATTGGTACTATGAATAATGCATAGTGTGTATTGGGTTAGTATTAGTGTGTATTGGGTTGGTATAGGTCCTATATTTTATGCATAGTATGTATTGGGTTGGTATGGTCTTCTAATTAATTCATAGTGTGTATTGAGTTGGTATCGATCCTATAACTAATGCATAGGATATATTGGGTTGATATTAGTGTGATTGGGTTGGTATTGGTCCTATATTCAATGCATAGTGTGTATTGGGTTGGTGTTGGTCCTATAATTAATTCATTGTGTGTATTGGGTTGCCATTGGTCCTATAATTATTTCATAGTGTTTATTGGGTTATCATTGGTCCTATAATCATTCATAGCGTGTTTATGGTTGGTGCTGGTGCGTGTTTATACCTATATTTACTACTTTATTTACCCTCACAGGGTTCGACAACGTGGATGAGGCGGCTCAGCAAGTCATGGATGTTGAGTTGGGGTTAGCCAAGGTGTCTAAAACCAACACCGAGCGTAGAGACGTACAAGCGTATGTCGTAGTAGCAAGCCGCATTACATGTCTTCGGTTGCTAAGGAGAATGAGATCAAACCCTTGTTAATTGGAGGGGCTGCACGGGAACTCACACACACAGAGATAACTTGGTATCACACACACACATGCGCACGCACACATACAATCACTTGGTACTACTGACACACACATATATATATATATACAATACTTTGTAACACACACACATACGCACGCACACACATACAATCACTTGGTACTTACACTTACAATCACTTGGTGCTACTGACACACACACACATACATTCATTCATTTGGTAACACACACACACATACAATCACTTGGCAACACACACACACACATACAATCACTTGGTGCATACACACACAGTCACTTGGCACTACTGACACACACACGCACACACATACAATCACTTGGTAACACACACACACACGCACACATACAATCACCTGGTAACACACACACACATACGCACGCACACACATACAATCACTTGGTAACACACACACAAGTACGCACGGACACATATAATCACTTGGTGCTTACACAGACAATCACTTGGTCATACTGACACAGACACACACATATACAATCACTTGGTAACACACACACACGCGCACACATACAATCACTTGGTAACACACACACACATACAATCACTTGGTAACATACACACAAGTACGCACGGACACATACAATCACTTGGTACTTACACAGACAATCACTTGGTACTACTGACACACACATACATACATACAATCACTTGGTAACACACACACACATACATACAATCACTTGGTAACACACACACATACATACAATCACTTGGTAACACACACACACATACGCACGCACACATACAATCACTTGGTAATTACACATACAATCACTTGGTACTTACACATACAGTAACTTGGTACTACTAACACACACACACACACACATACAATCACTTGGTAACGCATACACACATACAATCACTTGGTACTTACACACACATGTACGCACTCACACATACAATCACTTGGTACTTACACACACATGTACGCACTCACACATACAATCACTTGGTACTTACACATACAATCACTTGGTACTACTGACACACACACACACACACACATACGCACGCACCGAAACAAACAGACGCCCACGCAAACATCAGACAGTCACATACAAATTAGGCATTCACACCCACACCTCAATGGGTCTCATACCCTCTGCTCAGTATCTATCGCCCAAAACCTTAGAAACCCTAAAACCCTATACCCAGCACAGAATGTACAATCCCAGAACGCGTACCGAACTGGAGGCCGACAATGTGTGGGAGTGGACAAAGTACTTCGCTATTGCCGGAGAGGACTGTCTAGACCCTGACGAATGCAAGATATTCTGTGTCACTAACCCCAAGTATGTCTGTGTGTATGTGTCTGTGCATGTCTATGTCTATGTCTATGTGTATTTGTGTGTGTGTGTGTGTGCTGGGATCAGAAGTGTAGTTACATGGTGGTGTCCGAAGCATGTGTTTAGGATGGACGCAGGAGTAGGGTATATACTATATAGTATATATATATATATATATATATATATATATATATATATATATATATATATATATATATATATATATATATATATATATATATATATTTGGGGCTGTGTGTACGTATGTGTGTTTACGTGTGTGTGTGTAACATGCATGCACGCATATATATATATATATATATATATATATATATATATATATATTTATATTTATATTTATATATACGTGCATATGCATATGTATATGTATATCTATATGTTTATACATATGTCTGTAAATATATATTTACCTTGCATATACGCTCTATTATCCTTACTTCATATCTATGTCTCATCCCTCACAGACATCTGACCTATGCATGCTCGGCTGTTACTGACGTTAAAGTATCGCAATGGAAACACTATGCGCGGTGGCACGTGTTAAAGAGCTTCGCCAAGTTTTTGCCCTCTGCCTTTGTTGAAGCAGATTTCGAGTTCTTTGGCAAAACGTTAACGGTACGTTGCCAATGCGTGTGTATTTAGTGTTGCCCTTGGGTTATGTTATAGACCTTTGATGAAGTCTTCTTGGGTTGGCTGGGTAGGTAACAACAGTGCATGTACGTATTAAACATGAATGTGTGTGTATTTAGTGTTGCCTTTGGGGTTTATTATAGACCTTTGGGGTAGTCTTCTTGGGTTGACTGGGTAGGTAACAACAGTGCATGTACGTATTAAACATGAATGTGTGTGTATTTAGTGTTGCCTTTGGGGTTTGTTATCGACCTTTGGCGTAGTCTTCTCGGGTTGGCTGGGTAGGGAACAACAGTGCATGTACGTCTTAAACATGAATGTGTGTGTATTTAGTGTTGCCTTTGGGGTTTGTTATAGACCTTTGGCGAAGTCTTCTTGGGTTGGCTGGGTAGGTATCAACAGTGCCTGCCCGTATCAAACATGGGTGCGTGCATAGGCTTTTAGGGTTTTGCAACAGCACGTGTATGTTGTGTCCGTTATGAGCAACATGGTGCTCTATACATCCTTCTCCTTGAGGTTAGTAGTTGGAGACTCCTTGGCATGTCTCGTGCTTTGTGTACCGAACTGGTGCGCCTCAAATAAGAACCCTCCGATCAAACATTAGAAACCCTTACAACCTTAAACCCCTAAAACCCTACTAGTTTGTGATCGATACTACCAAACCATTCGGAACTGTCTTATCGAACGGCCGTTGCCATGGTAATGGCACAGGCACCTCGTTGTACTGGTTTGTAGCAGGGTGGTGAAGAAAATTTTACTTGAACTTTGTTCTATCCAGATACATATACCACGCAATCCAGGTGTTTTCAGTTAATAGACAAGTTCGTGCACTTCAGATGTCTCTATTCTGCTTGTTCCATTGCACAGTAGTGCGGCTATATATATATATATATATGTATATATATACATGTATTGTATATAAGTATATATATATTATGTATATGTATATGCATATATATATACATATACATATATATATGTACGTCTATATCTATAACCTGACACGTGATCGTTTTTCTATCATAACAGGGTCAAGAGCAAATGGAGGCACGATGGAAGAAAATGTTAGGCTTTATTGACTCACAGATCGGTGAACTACTTGGCAAGGTGCGTTACGTATGAGATTACTCGATTACCGTTCTATTCGAAGGTACTAGCGTGTGTAATGATTCTAGATTTTCTAATAAGCTACCTGTATGTAGATAATATATATATTCTATATGATTGTACAAGTTAGGTCTACTGCGAACATCACTTCCCTCAACAAGTTGTACAACCCCATTTACCATCTGCTAAACCAAACATTTGGCCTATTTGATTATAAAAATTTGGTCTACTGCTAAAATCACTTCTTTCAACAAAGTGTACAACCCCATTAACCACCTGCTAACCCAAACATTTGGCCTATTCGATTATAGTAATTAGGTCTACTGCTAAAATCACTTCCCTCAACAAGGTGTGCAACCCCATTTACCGGTGCTAAACCAACCATTTGGCCTATTTGATTATAAAAATCAGGTCTACTGCGAACATCACTTCCCCGAAACATCCAAACGGGCCATGATTGAGCTGGTAGATAGGGTAATCGCCTCACTGAAAGACATGATCAAACAGGACTTGCCCTGGATGTCACAGGCAACCAAGACAGCCGCGCTGGTTAAATTGGGTATTAAGCGTGTGAGAATTTGTAATTAATTACTTACAGGTGTATTAATTAGTGTGTGAGAATTTGTAATTAATTACATACAAGTGTATTAATTAGTGTGTGAGTATTTGTAATTAATTACTTACAGGTGTATTAATTAGTGTGTGAGAATTTGTAATTAATTACATACAAGTGTATTAATTAGTGTGTGAGTATTTGTAATTAATTACTTACAGGTGTATTAAATAGTGTGTGAGAATTTGTAATTAATTACATACAAGTGTATTAATTGTTGTATGAGTATTTGTAGCTAATTACATACAAGTTTATTAATTAGTGTGAGTATTTGTAACTAAATACATACACGTGTTTCAAATAGTGTGTGAGTGGGGTTGAGGGTTGTATAGGTATTGAATTACATACAAGTGTTTTAAATATTGTGCGAGTATTTGTAATCAGTTACTTTCAAGTGTATTAACTGGTGTGTGAGTACCTGTAACTAATTACTTACAAGTGTATTAACAAGTGTGTGAGTACTTGTAACTAATTACTTACAAGTGTATTGATTAGTGTGTGAGTTGGGTCGAGGGGTGTATTTGATACAATTACATACAAATGTATTAGTGTGTGTATTTGTAATTAACTACATACAAGCACACTTAATGTATATCTATTTATAGTCTCCTTCGTGTAGTCAGTAGTCTAATGGGCCATTGCTGAGCCTGTCCAAGGGGTGGTTACTTCGGTGTATAATGTGTATAACTATTTGTGTACATCTGTATACATTGACTATAAACATCTGTGCCTATCTGCGAACATAGACTGTGCATATCTCCGCATATCTGTCAACGTGGGCCATATGTATCTCTGTATATTCTCGATCAACTTCTGTAACTTTCTCTATGTACTGACTAAAGACATCTCCATATCGACTATAAATATCTGTGCATACCCCTCCTACAACACACCCCCCCCACACACACACGCACCCAGGCACACTCAGAGTCAAAATCGGATACCCTGACAAGTATAAAGACTACAGTGAACTGACGCCCAAGGCAAACGACAGTGTCATCTCAGTCGTGCGGCAGATACTCCTCATGGAACACCATCGGGACTGGCGACAGGCGAACAAACCCACTAACCGAGACAAGTACGTTTATTGTTATACAAGTACGTCCATGTTTAGTATAGAGATAAGGGTGGTTGTTGTACTGTGTGTATATGCCCGCCAACCGAGACAAATACGCCCATGTATAGTACAGAGTTAATAGTGTTTGTTGTACTGAGTGTGTAACTCTAATCATCAGATGGCGCATGGGCTGTGTGTTGGTGAGTTGCTGTGGTCTTCGCCCCATAGTGTTTGTTGTACCGAGTGCTTACGCACACTCATCGGATGGCGTATCAGCTGCTGTAGTAAACAAACCTGTCCACCTCATTTCTACTGGGTCTGTCTAACCTTATACACTCATATACTCTCTTCGCTTATACACTCATATACTCTCTTTGCTTATACACTCACATACTCTCTTGACTTATACACTCATATACTCTCTTGACTTATACACTCACATCCTCTCTAGACTTGTACACTCACATACTCTCTTCGCTTATATACTCACATACTCTCGTTGCTGGCTTAAATAGATGGAGTATGCCTCCTCAGATGGTCAATGCCTACTACTCACCTCTGCGGAATGAGATTGCGTTCCCCGCAGCCATTCTTCAAGGGGCTGCCTTTGATCCGGAACGCGACCTCTGCGCTAATTATGGTAAGTAGTGTGCTCGTGATGGTGGAAAGAATGTCGGTCAATAGTGGTACAGTATCTGGCAATATCAGGTACGCGATATGATAACTACGATGCGGAGTATATTGCAAGCTCTACCGAATGCAATCTTTAAATGTGTTCCTGCTATGTTTATATTGTGTTCACGGCGGTAATTATACATATATATATATATATATATATATATATATATATATATATATATATATATATATATATATATATGTTTGATGCATGCTCGATGGTTCGGGTGTATGAGGGGTGATTTTTTTAAGTGATGGAGGAATGGATAAATGTTTTATGTCTTATGATATTGGTTTATGTCTACAACTGATTTGGTAAGCGTAGACCAATAGGAGAAGAGCATAAAGCATTTAGTAGCGTAGTGTAATAGTATGATAGAATATATGGTGAGAAAGGATGTTGCGTCAGTGACCAGAGGGTCTGACGGCCGGCAATGTCTAGCTTTGGAGTATATAGGTTAAGGTTATGGGATGATCAGTCCTCACAACCGTGTAAGCTATTGCACTACTTTGATCCTATAAAGAATATATGTTGTTTCACTCTAAACCGTTCGTGAACTAAATTAGTAACTCACAATATATATATATATATATATATATGTATGTATGTGTGTGTGTGTATGTGTGTGTGTGTACCAATCGGGAATGCAGTAAACCTTTCCTACAGATAAATATGATATACCCATTGTGTACTGCAGGTGCGATTGCCGCAGTCATAGGGCATGAGCTCACTCATGGTTTCGACGACAAAGGCAAAAACTTTGACCACGCGGGGAATCTTGTCAATTGGTGGACCGACTCTGATCTACAGAGGTAAGGTTTGTATCCGGGTATATACTGTATCTGTGTGTATGCTGCCTGTATCTACAGAGGTAAGGTCTGTATCCGGGTATATACTAATCTGGGTATATGCTGCCTCTGTATCTACATAAGCAAGGAACCTGAAGATGTAACCGCTGTGTGCAAACTTAAAGAATAAGCGATTGCGCGAGTGCCCTTTCTGTGTGTTGGTAGGGAAGGTCTTAAGCTAGGTGTATACTAGGAAGGATAGGGACAGTGTGAGGGATAAGTATGGAAGTATCTGCGGCACGAGATCAGACTCAACTGATTAGGGTTGCTATGCTATTCCCATGTGTTGCTATGTACGTGTACAGTATATACACGCCAACGAATGGCGAGAGCCTCGACCACACGGGTAGTCTTGTCAATCGGCTGAACGAATACTTCCTGGTACGTGCTTGCATTTATCCACATATATGGGAAGGTGCTTAGGGCTTAGGGTTATACATTCTAGATATCTTCGGGGTACGTGTTGCATGCATCCACATGTATGGAAGGCTGCTCTCGATTCTAGAGTTTAAGGTTTGAAAGAGGGTGCTTGGTTTAGGGTTCTTGGGTTATACGGTTTAGATATCTTTGAGACAGGTGCTTGCCTTTATCCACATGTATGGGAAGGTGTATGAGCTCGCCTGATACTGGGAGCGGTAAAGTAAATCCGTATACTTGCATCGCCTGAGTGTTAGAAGAAGTGAGTACTTCGCATGTGAGTGTGGTGTATATCTAACCACACAGATAATCGTGTCGATTGTATATCTGGCTTAAGCTTACAGTGGTATCTACCGTACATACAATGTTTATGTATATATTTATATGTACGTGTATATATATATATATATATATATATATATATATATATATATATATATATATATATATATATATATATATATATATATATATATATATATATATATATATATATATATATATATATATATATATATATATATATATTGATGACGATATATATATATATATATATATATATATATATATATATATATATATATATATATTTTTTTATATATACCTGCTTTGTGTCACCTCGGCGTATCCATGAGTTTGTTTCGGCGTCTGTAGTACTAATGGCCTCAGGCCCTGAAGAATCAGACTCAATTGTCAATTGTTTGAATAAACTCTGATTCATTCGAATACACTCTAATTCAAAGTCATCCGACCGCTCTAATAACAATAAACCTCCATACTCGAATGAATAAAGTTCTGGTTTTTATTCAACGTCCGTCTGCTGTACTATTGAACGCGATCGTTGACTCTGTGACTGGTTGTTCTGTTTGTTCGCACCAGCTTCAACGAGAAAAAGCAACCAATCGTCGACCAGTACTCTGCCATAGAGATTCTACCTGGGCAGTATATCAACGGAGATTTAACGCAGGTATGCATCCGGTTAGCATACATTTATGTATATGATCACAACCTATATCACGGGTACATGTACACAAACAATCAGTTTATAAACCGAGACTTAACTCTCCCCATATTATACATTTACGTAAATAATAGCAACCTATGTCACAGAAATGCATCCACAAGATCTATCGCTACTTTGAACCCGCTCTCGTGAGCCTGTGAAGCACAATCCGTTCTAGAACCTATGTTCGCTTGCGTAATTACGTTTTCTTTTTATTTGAATAAGAGGATACTTTTTGAAACGTATATACAAACATATATATATATATATATATATATGTGTGTGTGTGTGTATGTGTGTGTTTGTGCGTTTGTGTGTGAGTATATATATATATATGCATATATATATATATATATATATATATATATGTGAGTGTGTGTGTGTGTGTATGCATAAATATACTATTGTATATGTATATATGCAGAAATATATATATATATATATATATATATATATATATATATATATATATATATATATATATATATATATATATATATATATATATATATATATATATATATATATATATATATGATATATGATGTGTGTGTGTGTGTATATATATATATATATATATATATATATATATATATATATATGTGTGTGTGTGTGTGTGTGTATATATATATATATATATATGTATGTATGTATTAATATATATATTGTCTGCCCTGTTATTCTCGCACACAGGGCGTGTATATTTTGAAAATAGATAGCTAATAGATGCTTATCGTGAATGGACTATTACGCCAACAATCCGTCGTCATTTCAACTCAAAAGTTGTATACCTCCTTGATATTCGGTTCTATATTAGTGTCTTCCGGTCAATAAACTGACTCAGTTTCGCTCCGACACAAATGGCAGGGGGAAAACATAGCCGATATTGGGGGTCTGAAATGCGCCTACCGGGCTATGGAAGCCGCTCTTAGGGACCACCCCGATAGCGATCAGGTAGGTACTTCATACCACTAAACTCTTCTGCTTCTTCTTTGTTGCAAAAGATCGGGTCACCGACGTGGGGTGCTCGGTATAAAAATAGGGTTTAAAGTTGAAACGAGTGTTAGCCTGGTGGCTATAGGGCCGCTTGTAGAATGTTGTGGAGCCTACGACAATACCCGCATATATTATATGTCATTCCATTGGATTCGATGGAGAGATACACAAGTGACAGTATGGACATGAGAGTGTGGGCCAGGTATATACTACCCACACGGACGGGTGATGGATGATGTACATGTGCACACGGACGGGTGATGTTGTATACATGATCTATGCGTCTGGGATATACCTCTCTGACACGGTTTAGTTGTTGCGTTGTGCCCTTGTGCGACCTTTTAATATACGTTCAGGTGTGCGTGCTATAATCTCTCATTGGATTGGGCTGAGATTTGACGGGTGATGCTGTCAATCTATACGTGCTTGGTACATACCCTGGCTTGCATTATCTGATCATGTCTTTTAGTATACGTTCTTATGTATATTTTCTAGGGTTTTGGGTTTTCTTTGCCCTTCTGAGAAAATTATTACGTTCAAGTGTACCTGCTTCATCCACTCATTGATCTGAACTGAGGTCTAGCTGGTGAATTCACTTTTACAAACGCGTTTGATAAATCGTATTACCTGCCACAGGTGATTGACTCCCTCACCCCGGCGCAAAGATTCTTTGTCAGTTGGGGTCAGTTCTGGCGCACCAAATCCAGAGACGACTACCTCACTAGGGTATGACTATCTCACTAACGTATGACTATCTCATTACCGTATGACTATCTCACTAACGTATAACTATCTCATTAAGGTATCACTGGCACTCACTGCATGGTCCAATCGGAACTACTTTTATAACCCCCTATACTCCTGTATATTTTACTTCCTTCTGTATACTTCTATACTTCTGTACATATGTATAATTCACGTATAGCTGACACATCTGTATATTTCACATATACCTCATGGATGCGTACACACAGATTTATGTAGTGATTTTAGTCATCTGTCGTGAAGTGATGTTTAGTCGTATATACATAAATATATCAACATACACACAGATATATAGATATATATAGATATACATACATAAAAGTATGTATTTCCAGTCTTTTTCCAGGTATGTATAGCAATAGCAAATCCGCCTCACAACTCAAAAGCCCCCGGATGAGCCTCTACACCATGACCGCGTTTACCTCTGCCATTCGACCTCTTAAGCAAAACCACAAAGTTAAGGACTTTGAAAGGTCGCGTACTCATTAATTATAGATTCAGATATGACAATCAGACGGTGAAATCCTGCGGCGACTACAGATTGATATTTATCCTTGTCACCATAGCAGGTCACGAGTAAATACTACTTATTATTTTTATTTTTATTTCGTTACCATAGCAACTCGCAAGTGTTGAATACTTACTGTTTTTGTTTTTATCTTCGTTACCATAGCAACTCGCGAGTGACCCTCACAGCCCCGGCAACATCCGTGCGTTTGTACCGCCGTCTAATCTGGAAGAGTTCCATGTCGCTTTTGAGATCAATGAGACCAACAGGATGTACTTGGCACCGGAGAAGCGAGGCAATGTGTGGTGAACGCATCCATATACGTATAGCATAGTGATAAATTACAGAGAACTTAGTTGCAGAAGCTACCCCGATGATTAAAATGTAAACAAGGACAGATATGTATTGGTGCATTTGTGCGGCCGTCAAATCTGAAGAAAGCTCTGTTGTATGCTCGATATTACATACAGCAGCAATATCACCACTTGAACTAGATAAACGTGGTATCTGAGATGTATGGCAATGCGTGTTGCACGCGTTCACAGGCTTGAACGGATATACTTGAGCAGATGTACTTACACCTCACTGGTAAAGTGACAGAAGATTTTAATTGTAGTGTACAGAACAGGACAGGAGTTGCTGATGATAATTGCAAAAGGGTTTCTGGTGGATTTTTTTTAATAATAAAAAAGAAAGAAAATCCTGCATCCTTCTCATACTAGCATGATGGTGAACGTTCCACCTCTCTACTAGGCACCAGACTCCTAACTTATAAATATGATAGGATATTATCATGTGTTGGAGATATATATCTCTAATTCATAAACATAAGAGTAATATCATAAAATGTTTTAGATTTATCTCCAACTCATAAATATGATAGAATATTGATCAAAAGTTTTCTGCACATCAAATATGATATAAATTATGTTTTAAATATATATCTCTAACTCATAAATATGATAGAATATTATCATATATGTTCTAGATATATATCTGACTCATATGAATCATAAGTATTGAACATGTCTACATATGTCTACACATGTCTAATATATATATATATATATATATATATATATATATATATATATATATATCATATATTTAACACATTGTCTTGTGCGCACACCACAACAACCTCCATGCTGTAAGAGCCTTTATCGCGCATTCATGAGCACCTCAAGAACAAGGACTGTTTACCCTTCCGGTCTCTCCGTTTCTCTCCCTTTATTACTTTGTCTTGATACATGTTCGTATACTCTTTGTGTGTGTGACTGTTTGGCATGGCTTATGTATTCTAATCCCGCCCAACCTCAGCGACTTACCACGACTATACACAAACATGCGCGCAAGCCTCGGTGAGTGCATATATGCCTACACAATTGGAGGACTCG
>LUCW03001486.1:37500-42500 GCA_001586965.3 Sphaeroforma sirkka | reverse complement strand
GCGAATATTAAAAAATTACACTGTTTTTTCCTACTGTATATCCTTCCAAATAAGGGTTTCTTCGTGGTATTTAGTATACGACAGAAGAAAAAGAGAGATATAGCTTTTACTACATTGAGAGATCAATCCCAGCCCCTCCTTGAAATTCAAACCGTTTGAGTATGTCGTATATTATTTTAGACGCTATATATACTAAAAATATACTGTAGAATACAGCCAATACACAAGCTGATAACAGACAATTAGGGTTTCTTTAAATTGAAAATAATATGTGGGCCTGACGGGTGGTGCCCTGGGCCCCTGGCCCAGGACTCTAGGGCCCAGTCCGCCCAGTGCCTGATTGCCTTTCAGGCCTTCCATTCATCGTTCATGATGATGAAATCGGTGACGTAGAGTAGTTATTTTTATATAGGTCATCTCGGGCAAAACTGATAAAACGAAACATCTCTCTCTCGCTCTCCACATATTTAAATACTCTGTCATGTGAGAGAGAGAGTCAGACTGTCAGTCGTCAGAGGTAATCTGTATGTACAGTATTACACTTTACAGCAGTAAAATAGTATAATTATATGTATATATAGTTATACATACACGTTTTTATAAAAATGTACATGTGATTGTAGTGAATATGTGCGTGCAGTACTACTACCTTCAGTCCGGCAGTATCAATATTTTTTAATGAGGTTCTACGCTATATCTATTTTACTTAACGCCGGATGCTTGTCAGCCTTCTGTTAGCACGAAAATAAAGTTGGCACGAAGTTAAAATCAAACCTAGCCTTAAATTGTTTTTTGTTTATTCGTTCATAGAATTTTGAAGGCGAGAGTCTTGTACATGTTGGTGCATAGAATTTTGAAGCCACCCTGACCCATCATATCCTAATCTCAATTCTCCCCACCAGATCCTAATTTCTATGAGATTTCCCTGCCGCCATGTTCTTGTACATGTTGGTTTTTGAGTGATTCTACATTAAATCGGTTATTTCACAGTTTCAAAATGGCACAGAGCCTTTTGAATTCTAAGCTCCATCGTGTACTGACTCCACTTGACTCGAAAAAGCAAAAGATGATTTTATTCATACAATAAATTTGTTCATGCAGTATAGGGCAGTAGTTCGCCCAAATAATAAGACACTCTGTGTCGATAGAATAACGATGCCCGGTTTTCCAAGGGCTAAACGTTGTTGTGACTTTTTTTCCAGAGTACATAGCCTTAAAGTTCTCCACAGCGCTCTCGCCTGATCTCCAACATCTTAAGAAGATCAGCTTCAAATACTTCTTCGTCCAGCCAGTAGTCCACCTTGTATTTCTTGAGTTTGGTACAACCATGATCCTCGGGACAACTGGTATAGTCTGGTTTGTGTCCATTACTAACCTTGTAAATGATACCCAAGGGCTCGTCTACACCCTCCTGAAAAGGTGAGGGGTCCATGTAACCCACTTCAGTACCCTTGGTCTCTATCACTATCGAGTTTTTAGCCGAGAAAATGAGATTCTTTAGCTGAGAAGAGTGTGACGCTACCATCAAACCAAAATTGCTAAAGACGTTCACATGTGCCGTAGTATCATCCGCACCTGCAACAGTAACATTTTTGTAACTATTGATACCGTTCCTCTTGAATACTCGATCGATAACATCGTAATTCAGAATGCTCCTCAGACCGGTCCCCTCCGTTCTACGCAACACAACAGCGTCTAACGGCGGGCAGCCTTCACCAAAGTGCTTCGCACCTAAATTCTCCACCGCAAATTGCCTAAACTGATCACCTTGAGCCATATTGTCAAACACGGTTTCGTCATGTAGCACCTCGCCCTCAACTGCCCTCTCAAAGCAAACCATATGACCCGGGAAATCCTTTTTGCGTTGTATTTGGTCACCCCAAAATGTGTTTTTCGCCCACATATCACCAAGTATGGTCTTCGTGAACTGTACCGCATGGGGACCCTGGGGGGCAGCCATCTTTGGGAATACGAAGTAATCAATTTTGGGCATGTGCTCAACATCATTGTGCAGATTAAAAAACAGAAGGTCCTTGTTGATCAAATGTCCGATTTGCTCGTTGTCGGTGACGGTATTCGCCCACAAGGTTAATCCTGGTAATACGCGCAACTTCTTTTGATCTACTTGTTTTTTGGTCCAGAATTGAATATCGCGTCCTGGTTTGCTCGCATATTGCCGTATCTTGGTCTGCATAGATTGACACAAGCCAATCTCGACAGCTGTACAATGCTTCGTGCCGGCATTACCGAAGCAACAGTCTTTCATATGTGCAGCCTCCACTTCAGTGTCGAAAACGTATGCTAGTTCTACTCTGCCTACACACACTGAACCTACAAAGTTCACCGCACGACCACTGGGCAGCGTAACTGCACCGTACTTCATACCTTCCAGGGGCTCGGGTTTAGGAGTATCAGCCGCTACTAGATCGTTGACCTGGTTGATCGTCTCATCCTCAATGCTATTTAAAATTTCTTCATCTTTATCGAAGGCCAGAGCGCTATCCGCCTTACTGTTAACCGGTTGCACTTGGGCGGTAGCACCAAAATCTATTATATCAATCGAAACATCAGATGTTTCCGTGTATGTTGGTTTAGCTACAAAGTAAAAGATCGCTACAGCACTCACAACGAATACAGTTGCAACCTTTGTTATAAAAAAAAACTTATCATTCTTTTCATTGTTACGTCGTGAGTGTGAGGGAAGTAATCCTGAACTAGTCCGCCTACCGAAAATTAGACTCATTGTCTTTGTATATATACGTACTGATTATATTCTATGCTTGTTGGCGGTTGTGTAGTGCATATATATATATATGAGATATAATTTTGAGAGAGAAATAGTTATATCTAATTTTCATCAGTTCATATTCCATACATAGGCGTAATTTTTCAACCACACGTCGAAATTCGACCACCTGTGTTCGGACTCCCGGACTCCCAACTCGCTGAGTAACTGTCCTAATAATCTCTATGACTAAAAGGACAATAGTACTCTATGTAGTAACTCTACTACTATTTATTTTACTACAGTGACTTTTATTTTCCAACAAAATATTTCACGCTGCGGCTGATTGCCCCGGCATCCGGGGGGAAGTGCGAGAAAACAGGCCTTTCTGTGTAAAATATTTTTGGCTTTTTTGTAAAAACAAACAAAACCAATAAAGCCAATTTCAAGCTCCTCAGAAAATCATCGATCCCTCGTTGACGGTTGACCGTGGTTGCTGTTGAAGTGTTCAGTAAAAAAGGATTCACGGGTGAGTCAGAAACTGATTGTTCATCACCAATTAGATCTTACTCATTGTATAAGCTCAAGTACGTGCGCTCTCCGGAGCAGATATAGAGTCAGAGTTACGTTATACCTGTAAAAATATATGACACTTGACACTGACGCTGATTATACTATTTATACATAGATTTCTCATACTATTTTTTTAAAAACCTATAAATTATAAAAATAGAACACAAAACTACACTTTTTTATAAAGTTCAAAACAAATGACTGACCCCATTGGCCATTTGGGGCCATTTTGTAAATACATATGTATACATGATGTATAGAAAAATAGGTTCATTCTTTTTTTTATTTTCGTTTTTAAAATGACTAAATAAAAGTTATCCCATCGTGATTCCTGGGCCCTGGGCCCCTGGTATTGGGGCTAAGGCCCAGAACCTTCGAGTCCGATTTAGGGCTAATTGCACTGAGTGCGGAATTGCGGATGCGAGAGAGAAATGAAAGTTGCAAATGAGGCGTTCGAGGACGGCTTGAGGTCTGATACTGAGGTCTGGACTGGCCTTTTCGAGAACCATCCCTTGCACTTTATGGACCTATGCCCTATAGACTTGGTGCATTGGTGCGTATTTAAAATTGTTAATCTGTTCTGGTATGTTGTGCATCCAATCGCTAACGCTAAAATGATGACGTATTATTATTTATCCAATTAAAATATCTTTCTTTGAATCTATATTTGAAGCGTCATACTTTTTCCAAATTAGTCGGCCACTGTTCACTTTTCAGTATTCACTGTATTCAGAGTTTTAGACTAACATATACTGAAAAGAAAAATGTTTTGTAAAAATAATAGTCAAAAAAAGAATATTCTATGTATCGAGCAATATTGTCTATTTATTTTGGTCCTGGATTCCTGGACGGCTGGACCGTCTGGAGCGTACTCTGGGGCAAAATTGGCCCTAGGCTTTCTTTAGTTCCAGACGACCAGGGTCCCGGTATGTATGCCAGCCTTCCCAGCCCCCAGCAGGTTGCAGATTGAATTTTATCAGTAATTCAGTTCGCCTGTTACGACTCACAACTCGCGACTCACGACTCACGAGTAAGACAACTGGTTATTTCTGTCAGACAAAAACAACAGCCCTACGGCCCCTACAGGCTACACAGCATTTACACAATAAATATTTACACTCCTCTCTCTCTACTACAGACTCAGAGAGAGAGAGTCGAGTACTAGACCGATCGGCGATCAGCCGATCACCGATAGTGTCCAGGCCTCCTAGGCTCTGAGGGCCGAGACCCGAACGCCCGAGAGTCCGGCATATATTCATTATTTACATATGGTGGAAACCTGTAACAACTTTTACTATTTTAATATTTATATTTTTTTAATTAAAAAAAGCAAAAAAAAGCCCTTTGTATTTACCTGCTTTCTGCCTTTATTTATCCCGTTGAGCCTGGCCTTGACTGTTTGAAATTTGAAACCTTTGCCTCCACTGGAGCTCTGTTTTGTTTTTTTTGTTTTGTTTGTTCTATTTTCAGCAGGCTATGTGTATTTCTATTTTTTTTAAATTAAACAATACAAAAAAATCAAAAACAAAACCGGATTTCGTTTTTACCAACATTATGTCTTTTATGTTTAGTAACGTTTAAAATGTAGGAACGTATATAAATATATGCTATACATATTGGCCTAAAAAAAATCCGTTACCGCGACCTAGAGATAGTGCACCTACATACTAAATATTTACCGTAGATTTAGCCCCATATGTAC